>JXSR01S068969.1:59684-75030 GCA_000969725.1 Ophiothrix spiculata
AATTAACATAGTGATATCCAATTTTAAAATAGCTATATGATACAATGTAAACTGTAAACGTGATATTTACCTGATGGTCACGGTTTTAAAATGCAAACAAATACATCTCGAAACTCAGAGCTCGAATGATTTTGATATTTGTTTTTAACGGTTTTACTATTATTATGTAAAACGCTGTCATCAGGTTCGGATCTAATTCTATAGGCCTATTTGATTTAAATATCAAGGTTACCAATTTAATTCGCTGACTTCATGACTGCATAACAATTGTTGATAGTGTCAATTAGAACCAGTGTTTCTAATTCTACACCTCGGCTCACTTCACTACCCAGAACGTTATCTAAATCCTTTGTTAGATAACGCTCTAGACCTCATTCTTAAAAATAACAGACAGGGCAACGAACTTTCAACAAAAGAAACACAATGGATAATTTATGAATAGAAAAGGGCTAGACGTGTATGAAATGATAAACTCAAAATTGATACCATCTGTTAAGTTTCTCATTTCGGGATGAGCCATCACATTTAGGACGGTCTAATAGGCCAGATACACCTCGTCAATTTTGTAGCAATTTTCATTCAGATGTTATCATTGGTGTAATATTTCTACAATGGTGTAAATTGTTCATTCTGAATGACCATTTTCATTCTAAACTTTCACGTTATGCAGAATGTATTAAATGGAGACACATTTTTCACCTCATTGCACAATTTCAAGTGCATCAAGTTTAATATTGATTTCTACGAGCTTGATCTATTCATGGTAAGCTAATCTCTTCTTGAGATAATAGTTATGTTTTACACAAAGGGAAATGTGCATTCAGCATGACAACTTACACCATTCTCCACTAGAAAAATTCTACAAAAAAATGTCTACAAACTACAAAAATGACGCTGTACATATACGCACGGGCTAAAACAGCGCGCTCTTGCAGTATAATAATCGCAAGTTGTACCGAATGTCAAGCGACGAAGCTCGACGATGACTTCAAACAAATAACAGTCACGTTTTAAAATACATGTAAGCTTAAATAGCTTGTATGTAGTTGTTTGTTTTGATACTTTTGATGCTGGAAATAGCGTTTAAATATTTTTTATGTCGTAATTTGGTTTGGTAATGATAGAGGGATTATTGTTTTTCAGAGGAATGATACAAATTGACTGATTATTGATAGATTTCATTACAACTTTATTTGCAGGAATTGATACGTTGATTTGTTACTGATTTTATGAACACATTTGAGTGATTTTTAGGATTTTGTGCCTGCCTGGATGTGAGTTTGGACATGTATAGTTTTAATACATTTAAGCCCGTGATCCAATGATTGGTAAGTTAATTTTCAATTTATTATCATCAAGTCTTTTTTACAAACCGAACCTATTATAAATCCCGTACATATGTTTTATCAACTGTTTAAATTCACAATTTCCATGGTAATAACCATGATTTCTAGCATATGTCATACTTTAAAGGCGATTATTTATGAAAAGCTGGGGCGGGGGTGGGGGTTCCTTCAACTCAGCTATCATTTTACGGGGTTAAAATTGGACCAGGCCATCGACCTTCCGGTATCCCAATGTTCCACATAAATCATTATTATTTGAACCTGAATTATTTGTTTTTCATTGATTAATTATCGCCTTAATCATTGAAATCTTTTGATTGCCACAGAAAGGTTTTTTTTTCTGACAGAATGATATTTTGCAATTTTGTGGTGATTTCCAGTTCTGTGAAAATAGGCAATTGTTTGCATGAACCAATCAGATGACAGATGATGGGCCGGGTGATTGTTGAGCAGAAGTGAAATTGACTTTGTTGGAGTTGCTTGAGGACTGCTTGAGGAGTTTTTGATTTTGTTGGATGGAGTTATGCAGATGAATGGAGATTGGAGTTAGCGATACTTTGGATAGAGATTGGTGTTGGCGATACTTTGGAGAATTAATTTGGAGTTAGCGATAAATTGGAGATTTAACGACGGCCTGTGCGTTTTATATTTATCGAAGAGGATAATTTACTTTCCATCAGATACAATATATTTATAAAGTCAGGAAGAGTATTGCTGTTACTGCTGGACTATTGTGTTGAAATCGCCATTGGATTTTGCGAGAAACGATTTGGATAAATGCGTTTGCCACCTGGATTCCGGGACTCATTTTACTGCAAGTTTACATTCAAGATCTTTGTGCTTCAGAGTTGGACTTTAACAAATACGGATTATATATCTTTGAAATATCCTAGGATCGCGCGGATTACGCAACGGTTTCTGTAAGTTTATTACGTAACATTAAGTTATTAATATAATTTGTAAATAGAACTAAAAACGAGTGTTATTAAACTGTAAGTAATTTAAAATCAAACTCATTGTATTTTGTTTGTTTTATTTAAGAACCCGTGAGGTGATTTTTGGACCATAACAGATGCTATTATAACAAGTAAGGCATCATAATGTTCAGGAAGGAATTCCATTCGATAATTTTTATTCAAATCCTTACAATAATGCCAACAGAAATAGGTCTAAGTAAACTGAATAGTTTCTTTTTAGTTTATGTATACTTACCTCCGTATTCTGTCAATGCATCCGGTGGAAATGCGTGAAGAAGAGACCTTGCCTAAATAAATAAATAGATAAATAGCAGTAGGGTTGCCTGTTTGAATAACAGAGAAAATAAAAAGATAACGTTGATACTTGTCAAAAGTCAGACGTCACCGACCTGAAAACTATCCGGCGAAATTCAACAAAGAAAGAACAAGATCGGAAGAGCGCGTTGCGATTTCCTGTCTAGACATTCAAGGTCACGCGGCAATGATTAATATTATTAAGGTAAATATGGAACAAACATGACAAAGGAAAGAAAAATTAAACTGGGAACCGCCGTGGGGTTTTCTGCCTAGACATCCAAGGTCATGCTGCAAAGTGCAACATCATTAAAATAAATGTTAAAAAAAATCATAGTTCCACATCTGTGGCGAACTTGCCCAAGGTGGAATGCTAACTTACTCAGACTCGAGCACTATAATACTGATGACGTTTTAACACGATTTTAATTCTAAACAAGTAAATAGATGCGTATAACAGACACAATAAATCTTTTCACAAGCCTGATACAGTGATAGGATATATGTGGCCTTGCATGTTTACAGCAGGTTAAGCATTTTAAACTTCAAAACTACGGGTCTTTTGGAGCAAAATATCCGTATAACAACTTTGACCATGAGGTTGCGTAAATTTTAAAGCCATTGTACCAACCTAAACAACAATACCTAGGCCTACATTAACCAGTCACAAGACATTCATCTTTCTATATTACAATGCGTAATTTTCTTAAAATCTGCAGATAACACTGTAGGGCACAACAAAAAAGATCGATATTGTATTAGTTCATTATGGCATTTTATCCTAAAAGGGCATTTTTGTATGTAGCACATTCTCGTGCTTGTATGAAATTTGTCACAGTAAAATGAGTATGACTCTTGTTTTGTAAATGGGACCAACTTGCCCCACTGGGTGGTCCCCGCATGCAAGGTTGGCCCTTTTGACAACATTTTTGTTGTTGATTTTTTAAATACGATAAGCCAAAGAGTCTTAGTATTTACGCAACACATAGTTTGGGTATATATCTATCCTGTGTAAACAGGAACATCTTCTAGACCTTATCATGTCCGATTCAAGGGCGTTTGAACAAAAAGGGGGCCAACTTGCCCCACCGTCCCCTACTCATTAACACTTAAGTGCATAAGGGGGGTGCCCTGTGGACCCTGTTTTTTGTTTTTCGCGCGAAGCGCGAAAACGCAACATAACAATATATCCTATCACTGTATCAGGCTTGTGAAAAACAATACTCTGCATTACGCCCAAAACACCCAATTTTCTTCAAATATGCAAATTAGGTCATGCCCACCTCATTATTATTCATCATTATGCAAATTAGGTCACACCCACCTCATTAATATTCATCATTGTGCAAATTAGTCCTACCCACCTCATTAACATTCAGTGTACCAAATCCTCATCCTTACTACTGAAACGACATGGTCTTGAAGTGGAAGTATGTCATTCAAATGGGCTGGCAATTACGAAAGTGTTCAAATTTGAAATTTGAAGTTGAAATTGGGCTGTTGACCACTGTACAGTGTACACCCCCTCAAGAATACGGAATAATATTATAAAAAGGAAGTAAACGCTAACGTACAGATCGCAACACCTGTGGCTTGGACAAGAAGTTTTGTTTGAAAATTATTTAAATACCGTTATGTACTGCACGTAAATTTCCACGGAATCAACTGAAGTTCCTTTGTTGAAACTTTTTTTTTTATTTGTAAAGCTCATTGACTAGTCTCCGGAATTACTATAGAAAACTACACACCCCCACACAACAACAACACACCCTCACTTATAATATTCGTGTTCATGTCATGAACCGATATTTAATCATTATTTGATATGCCGGTGAAGTAGTGACGTCATAATTTATGTAAATCACCCAACACGTGCGTTTTGGACCCAAACAAACGGGTTGGACAGTTTTGCCACACGTTAAGTCTTCGGGGAAAAAGTCAGACTCCTATTTGATACCATAACATTCGTCTTAAACAAAAATAAGGGAAAACATGCAGACCTGTTATGCTGAAGGTTGTGATCACAAGCCAGGATGGGACCCCTGTCGTTATTTTCGTTTTCCAACCGAGAAAAATCAGTCTGATTTGTATGTTTACGTACGCCTATTATGTTTATACGTATGATCAGTGGACATAATCATTTGTTTGGAACCAGATCGCACGTGTTGGGCTAATTATCATAAATGTGACGTCACTACTTCTCCGGCGTACTTGATTACACTTAGACCACAACATGTACATGTGGATCGGCCCATAAAACTAACTTAACCATTTTCCATTATTTTACTTTTTTACATTTTATTACCTTGTGGTTGAAAAACGTTTCAAACAAAATCCGTGCGATTGCCACACATTCGTTCCAAGATTGGGGTCTTTGTCTGAGTATTTTCATGGTCGACTCTGTGTTGTTTACCACTGCTCCTTCTTCCAACCTCTAAATGAACGAAAATTACAGATAATTCGAGTCATCATATGATGTAATAAACTCACAATAAAAACTTCAAAAATAATCTACGTACACGTGGATTGGTTTAAAAAATAGAAACTTATTGAATTACAGGTTTTGCATATATTTTCAAAACAGACGAACTCACAAAAACAAACAAACAAACAAACATAGTATGTTTCTGAGTGGTATAGAATTTGTTACCTTTGTTATCATATTTGCCTTACTTTTACTTTACTTTACGTTTCTTGATGTGTGACAGAGCCCTTATATATATGTATTTTTTGTTTATATTCGTGGACTTTTGTGAGTGATGTTATTGTTTTTCTATTTGAATCAATGTCTAAAATATCAAGTTTTTATGGAATTTACTTGTCCACTTTAGTCGACAAATAAGATTTCTTGTCAACATGTCGAGATATGCTTTATGTCTACAAAATAGTGACACAAGGCATGTCGACAGAAGCCTTAGAAAGTAGCCTATGGTTTATGACCACAGAGAAGCATAAAACCATTTAAGGGTTGATGACGTCATTTAGAGCAACAAAACTGTTTCTGTGCGATGTTACAAAAGTTCAGAAATTAATTTAATTTTCAAACACCTACATGTCTTGACCCAACCAGTGAGCACTATTATCAACAACAAACTTGTGAATAGAATGCCTATGCCAGGTTCTGAAGCCATTTAAAAGCGATTTTCCCCCCAATTTTTGGGTCACAAACGTTACTTTGGAATTACCCCACAGTTTTAACAACAACCTTACCTGTAACACTTGATCAGGTGTTTTATGCTCAAACCAGTACTTGTTAAACATGTTTGGCTTGAGGCAGAAGATGGTTTCAAACTGAGAAAAACAAATTCAGTGCATTACATTATGAATTTGACAAAAATGACGAATTATCCTTTCTATGTGCTTTTGCTTGGCTCACTAAAATATATACCACTAATGAGATGGAAGGAATAGGGGGAATCCGAATTAAAAAAACAAAAACACACCGGGCCATTTTATTTTCTGTATTACACATGTTCTATCTGTTTAAAATCCTATTAGATCCTACCAACGGGCTGCCCCTATAACCCATGATTTTTAATATTTTGACTTTGGTTTTAGCGGATATTGATAATCTCCAAATAATGTGACCCAAAGTTGCATACTCTTTCAGTTATGCCAAATTGTTGAATTAAATTCGGGATCCCGAATTTAATTCTACATGTAATAGTATAGGAAAGTGATGTATCCATTTTGAGCATTTGCTTCATGGAAAAACAAGTGGAAAGAAAAATATGTGATTTTTTCAGGGAGCTCCGACATATCAAAATTGATACTCTCTTTCTAGTTATATATGCTACAAGCCGTATAACCTAAAATATCAAATATTTCAACATGATACGAGATATAAAGAATTTTAAATTGAATTTTTTATTATCAGTTTATATATTAGAGATGAACATTTATGATAATTATTGTGCTCACCTTGTCTCTTGCCCATTGAATTGTGTGCTCAATTTTCGACGGAAAAGACTTGAGTGTACATAGTGGTATGTCGGCAGTTTCTGCATCTTCATGGCTCGAGTAGGTTTCAGTCACGTTAGGTATGATGACTTGTACATTTCCAGAAGTACCTGTTGTTCCCGACTCTATCAAGGGCTTTTCGTTAGAAACACAACGCCTAGATGTTATATACAAAATTACTTTTATTGGAAGAGACTTACACCATGGCAACAAACTGTGAACTTAAAGGTAAATGACCGATAGATTGTAATGCTTCTGTCATAGTCATTGCTCGATGTGCATAATAATATCTTTTCAAAATCCATTCGAAAATCTTCGGAACGTCGATCACGTGGCCGTTTTTTCAACCAATTACGTACAATCACTCTAGTATGCGACTGGAAATTATCTCGTATTTTCAGTGCAATGAAAGTGAATAATATTTATCTCAAGACCCATATATGATACGAGGCACTAATTCTGAACAGTTTTTGGCTGGTGGTTACATATGCTCACTGTTCGAAAGGGTTAGAATTCCTGATTAAGCTGAAAATTGCAAGTGACCTCAGGGCGCATCACACTAAATGTGCCTTTTTAGTGCTAATTACAAGTTCAAATTCGTACGTAATCAGTTAATGTGAACGTGAACTTTACATTCTGGATATTGTGTAAAGGAGGTACCTTTTCTGTCAACAAATGCCGGAGAGTGTTAAATCGGATTCGGAAGTTCTCGAAAACTCATGTTTTTAAAAGGTCTATTGAGCGCCCGAAATGACTTACAGTTTATTAAATGAAATTTGACCCAGTTCCATTTAATAGAAAGAAATCTACAGTTAGAACCTGCCTGTTTAAATACGCACCCATAACTTTGAAAGACAAAAATCCGGTAAGTAAATTGGTGAGATACTCTTTCTTATAGAGATTTTAGACATATATTAATTTTGATCCATATGAAGCCTAAACATATACGTGGTACATTACCCTGACCTAAGAGTACGGAATATATAAAATCTACATATTAACCTATCAAAATCTCTTCATTACGAGTCCCGTCGCTGAATGTATATATGAGATTTTGGTTAACGATAGCGAATACGTCAGTGTTTTGTAACCTCTCTATTACATCTTGCTTTCCCAAAACCTTACCTATCCATGTATTTCCTGGCTTCAATATTATCCAAAGCGTTTACTACGACATCTAGAGATTGAAAAAAGTCGTCGCTGAATGTGGTTTGCTCCGTACTGCTGCAAACTATGATGGTAAATATAGAAGTAATAATAGAAAAATAATAATAATAATAAACAAAATCAACTGCGCAATCGCTTAAAGCTATGATTACAATGTTCGTACGAACAAAAGATTCGTACAAATCTTTTTAAAAATGAGATTTGCATGGCGTTTGCAAGAATGGGCATATTTTTGTACAAATATCTAGCAAATATTCATTTTATGAAATTTCTAAAGGGCAATGTTAATGTTATTAAATGTTTTTCCCTTAACGAAAATGAGTTATGTTTTAAATATAGATCAAAAATACCCTCACGAATTGTTACGAACGGCGTACGAAGAAGATGCGACCAGTTATTTTGATCGTGTCGTACAAATGTTGCAAGAACATCGTGCGATCAAAACGTGTTCTTAACTTCACAGCCTGGTCAATACTCATGTCCCAGAATTGTATTCAATGCCTTGCAAATACCTGAGTTTACGGTTGTCGCATGGCTGTCCTACAGATGCCGTACGAACATCATTAGAACTTGAATAAGAAATTTATAATTTCTCTTCATACAGGGTGTCCCAGAAAGAATTAACTCCTAGCTTTGACGGGTTATAACTTTGAAAAAATACAATGCAAACACAAAATTTAAATTGAAATATAATGTACAAGTCATAGACTATTTTGTGTATGAAAATCAGGTGATATGGTTCAATGGTTTTGATTATATGCTCGATTGCGTTACAAGTGGTGTAAAAGGCTTCTGTCCAAGTTTCAATTTTGAAGGGAGGGGGGTCTAATGTTTTGCCCCGCTTCATAAAAACGCAAAAGAAACCGGGCAAATGCATTTGGGTAATCTCTTTAACATCCTTTGCGGTCATTTTGATGAAAAAACTAGAGGGGTACCACCTAAGGTGGGGTTAGGGTAGGCTGTCAATGTTGGGGTGTAGGGGGAGGGGGGTTGGGGAAATCCCGGAATTTTTTTAAGTCGCCATTTTGAAACATTCATACATGCTATAAGACTCAAACGTACAAGACATGTTAACATCATCATTTCCCTTCTGAATTACCAAAAAAATTGACGAAAATCCGTTATTTAGAAGTTTTATAGCAAAATGTTGATTTTTAGTGACCGTGTTGCCATAATGCAATTTTGCCTGATTTTCCAATCTGAAAGTAGTTTATGACGTCATAATTACGCAACGCCTTGGCCGATTTCTATGATCTTAGTATCGTTGGATAGGGAAGGATCATACCTATCTATTAATAGCAAAACCAATAGGGATTCCGTTCTAAACTTTTCGGGGGGTTGCAACACCCACTCCCTTCTTATAAGTCAATTTACCTATTATAGATACTATGTTTATTCCTCCAAATGTACTAATAGTTACTAATAGTACGTGGCGATTCACTGAATACATTTTAATGTATAAAATTCAAAATAAATGAATAAATAAAACACACACCCCATTTCACCCAACTCAACCCCCAACACACACTTTCATATACCTGAAATATGTATTCTCTTTAATAATTGCTAACAATTAGAATGCTGTTTAGTACCCGTCAATTGATCCTGATTATAATAAGGTGATTAATGAACATTCCACATGTTATATTTTACATATTTCTTTACTTTGAGAAATAAAAGTTAAGGTTTGAATTGAGTTTTGAAGGAAATATCTGTCTGATCATCAATATTGAAACTTGGACAGAAGCCTTTTACACCACTTGTAACGCAATCGAGCATATCATCAAAACCATTGAGGCATATCACGTGATTTTCATACACTAGATAATCTATGACCTGTACATTATATTTCAAGTTAAATTTTTCGATTTCATTGTATTTTGTAAAAGTTATGACCCGCCAAAGGTAGGAGTTAATTCTTTCTGGGACACCCTGTAGAATGCTTTTTAATGAGGATTTGCCAGAGAGGTGCTAATTATATCTCTGGGATTTGCATATATAGACATCACATTTTCTAGGTCGTTGATATGTTGATGTTGACATGGATCGGTGAACATACTACTTGTTTGTCAATACTCAGACCCGAGGTGCCATTGTTTGTTGCTCTTATAATGTGATTAACGATTAAGACCACTTAGAAATAGATCTGTATTATTATCATCGTTGTACGGCATGCAAAGAAAAGTAACATTGGCGAATTGCAAAGTGTATTGGCAAGATATTAACAAAATGACCAATAATACTATTTTGTTTCCAACATGTACTTGCGCGAGTGTATGAATAAAAGGATTATTGTGAATGTGAATGGGAAATTAAAGCCATGAAAACCAGATTTGAATTCAGCGAACAATTCCTCGTAATAACTTACCTCTTTCTTGTAAAGATCTGATATTTAGCTCTGAAAGTAAAACAAAATTTTCATTTATATAATAAGAATAAGTGATTTGACTTTCTTTCGCCTACTCGAGTCATTAAGGAAGCTGTTTGGAACTGCTGTGTGGTCACCATTAAATATGGTTCATTTGTAGCAAAATACACACATTGTTGGCGCTTTTGATATAAAACAAGTTTCTAGGTTTTAGGAATCTATGAGCCTTAGTTTTGGCATTTGACACATGGATAAGGTAAAGGAAACCAACAAATAGTTTATGCATGTTAAATCCACATTCAAAAGGTTTAATTTGTGCATATACATTTGTCGCTAACCTATTGTTGAAGCAAATAATTTGTGACGGTTTTCCGACAGCAACATATTTAGCTAGAAGATAATATTAAAGCTATTTAAAAGTTGTATACACAGGGAAGATGTACTTATTTTTCCTCGATATCAAAGTTTCAGTAATCATTTTTATGATAAATATAATTAGTAAGCATGGGACTTTTCGGGTAATTTACTACCTGGGTACCCGACTTATTCGATCGGGTACCCGGGTACCCAACCGTATTGATGTTAGAACGGGAAATTTTGACGGGTCTACTACGACTATATATGATGTGTCAATTACACCAATTCTTTTATTTTTTGCCGATTGTGGTCATGATGTTTACGTCGATCAGATAATGATTTTATCATAAATTGTTGGACACGGAATGTTTGGTTCAAAATTCTATGATTTTATTGTCCAATTCGGGTAATCGGTCGGTAGATTTTGTACCCGGGTAAGTTCATTTCAGGCGGGTACCCAGGTACCCGTGTTTTAGTCCCATGCCTAATATTAATTAGTACCTACCTGGATTAATCTGATTTGCAGACGCAGCCGCAATAACTGATTTTGGCTTCTATAATGAAAAGAATAAAAATGATTTAAATGCATAAGACATGTTCTGTGAAAGCTTGGTCTGATTCAAAGGTTGTATAGTACATGGAATTGATAACTTATGTGCATTTTTCCACGTTAGTTGACCTGACGTTTTTTAATGCTTATATCTTGGGGAACATTAACTTATTTGGTATTATTTTCCAGCATACTTGGATATCAAAATTGCAGCTTTTTTTGAAATATTTCAACAGCGTAATTAATCTGCTTTCGACATCATTGTTCGGATTCAAAATCAAACTTGGAAAATTGAAAAATGTTACTACCAATACATCTGAACAGAAAAGAAGCATACACCCCAAAATACAAAACAAGAACAAAGATAAACAAACAAACAAACAAAGAAAAGTCAATCCAAAATTAACAATATGACAAATTAATGGTTGTTATAACACACAGCTTCGTATTGTTAACAATAGGTCATCCTTTTTGAGGTGAGGCCCATTTGCGTTTCATCTCATTCACTTCATGCATACCTAACTCCTTCCTGGTAATCGTTGATTAGAGTTAATTAATACCTTTATTTGGCTAATATTTTCAATTGATTTTATAGGCTAATACATTATCTTCAAAATCATACCAAATCTATGACATTTCATACGATTATTGAAAAGTTGTGACAACATTTGATGCACAATGTACGTATCTCATCCACACCAACCACATTTATGCCTGTTTTCATGTCTGGCTAAATTAGCTTAAATTGACTTATACTTGTTAATAGCGTTAATAATCAATTTTATTCGTGTTAATTCCAACTTGTTTTTGATAAACAATAACTAGCCTTTAAAATCATATAAGATTTGTGACACTTCAATGGATTTTTAAGGAGAAATGACAGAACAATTCATGCACAATTTTCATGATGCCTCAACCTCACCCAACTCAACCTCACCCAACTCCACCCTGGCTAAGTAGCTTTAACGGGTCATTAAGCTTAATTAATCACTTCATTTGGGTTCTATTCTTGATTTCTTGAAAGTCAAATAAATTGTCTTTAAAATCATACCAAAATTATGACATTTCATTTGATTGTTGAAATGATATGACAAAAATTGATGCATAAATCACTCTCCATGTAACAAATCCACCATATATGGGTGCCCACATTAAAAAGAATGACCAATACAGTATTCAACAATTATGAATATTTATTACATAATCTGTGAGGTTTTTTACCATTAGTCGTGATACTTATGTGAGAGTTACTTGTAGAATTTATCCGAGGCATCGTACTCATAGGATTTCATTTGAGACTTGAATCTATGCAACCGTCTTCCCTTGATTAGGAATCGTTCACTTACACTTGATGGGCAAGGGCTGATGCAAAAAAGGGGCCCTTGGAAGTTTTGAGGTCTGAAGAAGGGGCCATGAAAAAAGAGACCGTAAATTTACTGCTGAAAATTTAGTCTGTGTGATTTCCTATGAGATTGACGTTTGCTTCAGAAAAAAGGGAGTGCGAGGTTGGGGTGGTGCAAAAACCATTTTCACGTTATTTTTTTTTATTGCATGAGACCCCCATAAGGGTTTTTGAACGGTTATTTTAAGGTTAATTTGACTTAAAACCTCAAACGTTTACAAAAGTACTAGTATGTATTACATTCAGGTATGTGTTTTTTACCATCAATCAGGTTACTTAATATGTTATAGTTCTGATTTTGTTTAAGACAAAAAGTAAGACAACCGTATTGCTTTGATTACTATATGTGACCCGTCATATCGAAAGGTACATTAAGGTCGGCAAAATTAAAATTGATTTTTTGGTCTCATCTGAAAGATTATATTTTAGGCTTTAAAATGACACCTTGGTTATGGTTATTGGATGTTTGATTGCAAAGTTACATCCAAATTGGTAAAAGGTATCGGGCTGATTCCGAAAACTAAAGTTCTGAGAAAATCAAGTTTAAAGTTTCTGTACTGGTTAAACTGAATGGAGAAAGGATTTTTATCTCGGTTTTTAAAACATTTGTCTTATGTTTTGGATGTTGGAACCTGATTAATATGATAGAATACACTTCAAAGGTAACGTTTCTGATGAAATTAGAAATTCGACCTTGGACGTGATTTTTAGCTATGCTCAGCTTCAATGGCCTGTATCTCGTAATTTACTATGCCGGTATTAAGGTACCTTTCGATATGACGGGACACATATTATGTTAAATTTGCTATGAAATTTTAAAACATGTTTTAAGTGTATATTGTACACCTACCCGTATATGATGTGCTCTGAACAGAAATTGTCTGTTGAGGTTTGATTTTTCAATCAAATCATTGTCTGTTATTGTGATCTGAAAACAAAGAAAATGGAAATAGCAGTTAATTAAACAGCATTAAAATTGAATTGCGGGGTCAGAGATTTTAAAAATCAAAACCTTGAATGAACATTTTGGCATTATTCATTTGAATAATTTGTCATTGAACATAGAAAGCAAAGTGACTACTTGGGAACTTACTAGTCCATTTTCAGCTGATCCAATACCAAGAAGCGCATAATTCTTCATCATTTCACAACCAATTGCTCCACATCCTACCATGAACACTTTGAGTTCACCGAGTTTTTCCAACATTTCTTGACCTAGGCATATACGCAAAGAGCTATATCTGTCACTCCTAGAGATACAGAATGAAATCATGCTTTAATGTCATGATGTGTTCGAGTTTAAGAGTTAAGAAGCGTTTGTGTTCTTTTTGGCAAAACTTTGACAGGGATTTTGTTACAGTCACACTGGTTTTAAAAGTGTAATGATCAGTGGGTAGTATTTTAAAGAGATTGTTATAGCATAGATTGGGTTTGGGTATTTACTGCGTATTTATTTGTGTATGAATGATAAACAACACGATTAGCTTACTTTTGTTCTATTCCTCCAGGGCTTGGTGTCTCTGCAAGTTCTGATGCATCGATGAATATCTGTTCATTGAAAATGTTATGAATGTCTAAGGTTAAAAAGGCTGTCTTTGTATTCACTTTAGGGCGTTCAAAAGTAACGTTTGTGACCAAAACCCCCCTGCAAAATTTCACTTTTAAATGGCTTCAGAACCTACACTCTTAGAAGGCCGGGATCAAATATACGAGTAGTTTTCCGGATCATTTTATTTTGATCCTTTAAGGATCACTTTTCATCCTTTTTCGGATCAATATATACAAATGGATCAAATTCACCAGGATCATTTTTGATCTGGTTTTAGGATCATTTTATTTAGATCCTTTTTGATTACAATATCAAAGTTTTGATCCGTATTTCTGGATTACTTTGATACGGAAAGGATGAGCTCATATTTGATACCGCGTTTGGATCTAACGTGATCTTTTGTTTCATATTTGAATACCCCATATCCACTACATAGCCGGGAATGTATACAATGGTATAAATACGATGATTTCACCACACTTGACAGCTGAGTGTCCCGTGGCCGAATGGTTAGAGCGTTGGTCTCGTAATTACATGATGTACATGCGGCGTGGGTTCAAACCCTGCTAGGGTCACTTCAGTAATTGTTTTTAGGCAGATCTTTTTTATAAGAAATATTTGATCCTTTTTTCGGATCAAGAATTGTGATCCTTATTTTTGGATCACTTTGATCCTTAAAGAGTAAGCTCATATTTGATACCTAAAAAGGATCAAAATTGATCCTTTTTGTCTCATATTTGATCCTTCCTTTCTAAGAGTGTAGCATAAACATTATATCCACGAGTTTGCTGTTGAAAATGGTGCTCACTGGTGGAATCATTGTCATGTAGGTGTTTAAAAATTTAATTTGTTGCCAAAATCATGAATAAAGTACGTTCGGTAACGTTTATGACATCCCACGGAAATAGTTTTCTATGACGTCATAATTGCCGAAATGTGGAAAAACTTGCATTTGTATGGAAAATAAAACAAAACTTTCTTACAAATAGTAGAAATAACAAATTTTCATGCATGTTTTTGCTAAAAGATATAAGAAAAACTCTAGTTTTACCTAAATACCAAAAAGAAATGATTACCTGTCATAAAAAGGATCAAAATTGATCCTTTTTGTCTCATATTTGATCCTTCAAATAAGCCCAAAGGATGAACTTAGTGGTACATAGTGTCTAAGGACTTTTAGCGTCAGAAAATAATTCGTTGAAGGGGAGGGGGGAGGGGGGGGGATTACCTTTAGGGTTAAAATCGATCAAGGTAAACATTGTTATACCGCGAACTGGCATATCAATCTTCTCTATGAATTCCGCAGCTCAATTATTTTGATGCTACTTGAGATCGAGAGAGTAAACTTTTTCAAGATCTTTGTTGAATGCGTTGGG
>JXSR01S068991.1:56394-67755 GCA_000969725.1 Ophiothrix spiculata
CGTGCTCTCTAATCAAATCCAACTTCTTTATTGCTTTGTTCATCAAATCATGTAAAGAGGGAACCAAGACATGATTTTGGCTCTTTCTTACTTAGTAACATTGCGATTGAAATTTCGTAACGATCCGTTGTAATGTATTACTAAGTTTGATATTTCTAAGCACGATTTCCTGAGGGTGTTTTCTACAAAGCGTGTAATCACTTTTGACAATATGATTTACGAGTTGCAGCAGTCGGTCAATTGGCTGCTTATTATCTGCCTGATACACACGTGATTGATGATCTTGACTATTGCGTCTATCTACAAAAAATCAGTTTTAGGTTCATTTCTGAACTTTCATGGACTTTTGCAATGAAACCTATTTTTATACATTTTTCAAAATGAAGGATGTTTCGACGTCCCGTTAGTAACGACCTTGAAATCTCAATAAAATTCTTATGCAAATTGATGAAGAGAACAAGCGAAAAAATATGATCAGAAAAGCGATGAAGCCATTGGAGGAAAAAGGTTTAACCCTCGTCTACCCAGGCTATTTTTGTAACACGTCTACTTAAGGGGAGGGGGCGGTTGTTGCAACCCCCTAATTTTTTTATAACGGAACCACCTATTGACTTGATTTTGCTATTAATAGATATATATGGTACTCCCCTATCCAACAATACCAAGATCGTAAATTTCGCCCCAGCCGTTACGTAATTATGAAGTCATAAAATTTCCCGGATCGGAAAATCGTGATTTTGGCAAAAATGGCTACAAAATACAAACTTTTGCTTTAAAAGTTCTAATCAACTGTTTTTTCAACGAGGTTTATGCTAATAAAGAAAAAAAATGATTCTAACATACCCTGCGAGTTTCATTTTCATAGCATGCATATATTTTTCAATATAAAATATGCGACCTAAAATTTTCCGGGGCTTCACCGACCCCAACCTACACCCGAACTTTGACGGCGTATCCTAACCCCACCTTAAATGGTACCTTCCTAATGTTTTCATCAAAATGACCGCAAAGGATGTAAAAGAGATTACTTGAGTACCTGGGGATGGTTTCTTCTGCGTTTTATGCAGCGGGGAACCGCCCCCTGAGTACACGAGGGTTAAAAGACTGTACAAGGAACGTAAAAAATTTAAATTGAATCTGAAAGGGAAGGGAAAATGCAGATTAAAAAATGCTAATTGAGGCCGATATAACCGTGTAATAATTATCGAGAAACATGAGATTGGTAAAATGAAAAGAGCTGAGGTAACAAAAAGACCAATACGGAAATACCTAAAACATTTTAAAGAAAGATAAGACACCGAAAGCAGAGAACCACAACGACGAAACAATAAAAATATATACGAAAGTGGACTATTGGGTTTTATAAAACAGAGACATTAAAATATTATTATACTTATTTTGTTTCGGCCATCTTTTTGCCCATAGACAAAACAATTATTGATTGGTATTAACAGTTCTTGAAACAATATATGAAAATAAGAAAACTATATTTTTAAACATCTCTGCAAGCATGACAACCAATTTACATAAAAGGCAATATCATTATTGAAAATATTTAATAAATTTGCCACTCCTGGTATTCCTAGTTCCAGGTAATAATAACTGTTGCTTTTTCGATAGACAAAATAAAATCATATTTTAATTCAGGAAATTAGTGGAAAAGTGTTTTACTTAGTAATGTAGAGAAAACCTGTACCAATGTTTTCTCCTTATATATGCAGTATTACTACAACATATTTCGTTCAGGTCATTCAAATCCCCGGTGTCGTTTTCTATTTGATGAAATCGACTAAATGACACGTAAAATTGTTTTAAATAATACTTGATATTACTGATTGTATTTCCTCAATTATGACACAAATTAGATACTTAATAAATGTTGAGAACATCTAATTTAATGACTCTATTCTACAAATGAGGTATGTGACACAGTTTTGGTTGAATAAACACACATTATTTCACTAGCTTAGGGCTCTGTCACACATCACAGTATAGAGCCCGAACGTACGAATAACATACATGGTTTCGGTCATTGAAATACATGTATATCGATCTCCAAACCAGTGTTCGTTATTCGTACGTTACTTGATGTGTGACCGACTCCTTAAGCAGATATCATTACATGTTAAGTAACACAAGACAAAGGTTGTGTATATAAACGGATTAAGAACTTTTAAAAAAGTTTGCTCCATTCAGCAGGTATATCTACTCCTCCATCACGTTGTTGGATTTGGAGTTGATATGTAAAGCCCTCCTAAACTTTCGTTCAGACCAATTAGTGTTAAGTTGGTTGTTCCAATTCTTAATCCATTGCCAGCACATTTTATTCTTAGTTGTTTGACTTAAGATCCTCGATTCCTCTGTTTGACCAATTACCAATTCCTTTCTTTGAATTTTCGACTGACTCTTCGATCTTAACGACATCTTGTTCTTTTTCCACAGTTTATAAAGTATATAGACAAAATATTCTTAAAATACTTGCACAGGCAGAAATCAAGTATTATTTGTAAAACGCATCGTGGGGCTAATGGCTTCTCTCTATTGAATAAAAATTGAAATAAAAGTTGAAATAATTGTATTGATCTATCATTTTTGAGGTGTGAAAGCAATAAACAAATTTCAAGAAGCTAAAAGGTATCATATTTATTTTATCTAAGTAAAACTAAATTGGAGTAAAAAAAATTATCGCCCGTGTGCATAAAAATCCAAAGTTAATATATATACTAGATATAGTTCAGCTCACTACCTTGTAGCATAATATAATACGTATATTGAATTGCATGTTCTTATGCCCTTGCGTCCGACTCGGATCCTTTACCATCTCAGCATCTTAACACGGAGACCAAAAGCAGGTAACCCGGAATTAACTTTTGGTGATATTAGGTAGACTCAACCGGAACAAATTGGATTATTGCTGAACTTTAGAGGCTGAAACACAATGAATTTTTAGGCTATTTTATCAATATTGCTTTAATTTAAAGAACTAAACAATTTATAAGTGCGTAGAAAAGATTTGTTTTAAATTCAGACAATCTAATTTCATTGCATGTAAAAGAACGCTTTTGTGTGTAAAATTTTAGAATTTCTTATCAAGAGTAGCAACACAAGCACATTTTGATATTTGGAAAATACAGCTTCTATCCTTTCATCAACTCTTCAAAGTGTTACGGAAGCCGGTAATATATCTTATTACTTTTCTAGTTAGCCTTTCGATGACCTGTTGTAATGAGAGAAGTTGTATTTCACCATCTTTGTAGCCACGAATCCCACACAGTGTTATATAAAGCGTGCTATCACTTGTGCCTTACCATCAGAGATAATCGGCCAAATGGCTACTAATTATCTGTCATCGACAATGCGTCTTGATAGATAATTAGCATGTTGTATGAGAAGGCTGTAGAGTCATATCGGAAACAGGCATGACGCAGAGAGATATCAAAGAAATTCCAGGGCACATGTGCCTGTATATCATGCATGTCCTCGGTCGCGGTGATACACACGTAACGATATTAGGGTGTCAAAAACAGTTATCCAAGATACGTGCCCAATACAAAAAGGGATGGCCTCTGATCATGAAGGGATGCTCTACACGCTAATCCTTAAAATCAGCCCCATTCATGTGCATGTGTGCAAAAAAGCCCCATTTTCTCCATAAATTACCATTGCCGCAACGGGCTGAAGTTAATCCATATGCAGATAGAATAGTAAAGCAAAAGTGGCATTTTCAGTCGGAATTAAGGCCAAACCTGTTTTTGGTAATCAAAATATGAGTGCTTAGGGTGGAGCTTAGGGTATTAGAACAGGACATAAAATCTATGTTTAGGGTATGAAAATCATTAGGTAATACATGTTTAGGGAATATTTTATTCAATGAGAAAAACCTGCCTTAAAGGTAATAATAATAATAATAATAATAATAATAAAGGAGCATTTATATAGCGCTCTAACGGAAATCACAGCGCTTTACAAAACAATAATATACAAAGGCAATAAACAAAATATGTACAAAATCAGAGACACTACTTTGGAAACAAATGAGTTTTTAACATACGTTTGAAAACAGAGACAGACGGCGCCTCTCTGATGCTGACCGGAAGCTGATTCCAAAGCTGGGGACCGCAAATTGGAAATGAATTGTCTCCAGCTTTTCGTTTAGAGCGTGGTTCAGCAAGCCTGGTAGCATCAGACGAGGAGCGAAGTCGGCGTCTACTGTCCATGTTGCAATTTGGATCATTGTATAACTGCAAAAGATCAAAAAGGTAAATTGGAGCCTGGCGATTGAGAGATTTGAAAATATACAGTAAAATCTTGTACTTGGTACTTTTTTAAAGTTGATGGACACGTCTCAATTACAGAGGCCCTGGAAAGAAAGACCATGAAAATAGTAACAGAAAGATAGTCACGTACTTGCTGTTAACTCTTAAATGTATTTGCCATGATTCCACATGGATATGAAAATACATAAAAACTTCCTTAATCAAGTCATGATAGAATTAAAATAAACAAACAAAACGTTATTATTTATTCTTAAAAAGATGATTTTCCACCATTTTTGTTCCTTAGCAAACGGTTGACAGTGTTTCTATATTCCTAAATTTACAATTTCATAACGTGTGTTTGTCGGTTTAAATGATTTTATTATAGTTTAGAAATGGTAACCCTCGTCTTCCTAACCATTTCTTTGTAACACGTCATCCTGAGGGGGTGGGGGGGGGGGGGGGTTACCACCACCCATGGCCCTGTGATTTTGAAATTGGGACCCCAAAGTTATATTGTTTGGTACTATAGTATAGGGTAGTGCCTCCTCTTTCCCTTGATACCATGAACATCGGTCGAGGCGTTATGTAATTATGACGTCACAAAGTATTTCCGGACCGAAAAAATCGACTTTTGGCAAAAATTGTCACTTTTTCAAAAAATCGCTATAAAAGTTCTTAATGTCCAATTTTCGACGAGATTTTTTGATAATAGATAAAGCAATTAACAATTCTAACATGTTCTGCAAGTTTTAAGTCAATAGCATGCAGATAATTTTCAAAATGGCGATTTAAAATTTTTCGAAGTGTCAACCACACCCTATCCGCCGACTTTGACAGCCTACCATAACCCCACCTTAGGTGGTAACCCCTTTTAGTTTCGTCAAAATAACCGCAAAGGATCTAAAAACAATTACTCAACTGCTCTAGGTCGCTTTATTTTGCGTTTTGGTGCAATTGGCGATCATCCGTTAGGGGGTATTATTGATGCAAAGCAGTTTTAATTTTGAGAATTTAACAATTTATTTCTAGAAACACTATCACTGAGTATCTCATTCGCCGACAAATGGCTTATTATGTGCTCCAATTTTTGCTTATCACTTCATAAAGACAGTGAATATGTCTGATCTACTGGCAGGCTGTACTGATATTATTTCAAGTTGTAGGTTCTTTCCAATCATATCAAAAAAGGTATGTCTAATTTGAAAAACGCCATCGTGTCTAATGACTTGATTATAGATTATTATAGATGTAGAGTTTTTAAACGTCTTGTGCGTTGTTATGCAAACTTATATTTTCGAGGTAATCAACTCTCTCACAAGTTTTTTTTCTAAAAGTGTATATCCAAAGACCATTTCACACAACATGCATTTAAATGTTCTTCTTTAGGAATTGTGTATGACTAGATGTAAAAGATATTGTTTCACGCCACTAAATTCAATTCAATTCAAGGTCTATTCAACATCAATTTATATACAATGTATATACATTGATGTTGAATAAATCTTGCATATACAAAGCAGCCAATACCTGAAGTTCAATACATTTTACAATCAGCCAATGGATGAATTTCATTATATTTTACAATAAACTTACAACAAAATTCTACCTTGTTAAAGAAATATGAAAGAAAATCAACAGAAACACTCATACCTTGCTAATAACAGAGAACAAAACAAACAAACACAAACACCCCTACACCCACAACTCACCACTTACACCTCAAACCACATCTGAAAGGCACCCGGGCATAAAATAAACCAAATCTAAGCACAATAATGAAAAAAACTGCAAGATCAAACATCTGAAGCGCTCTTGTTCTGCAGGCCGACCAGGATTGGGCTATTAGCAAACCTCTGATTGCGAGTTCTTGGAGTGGAGAGAAGATTTGCATCCCGCAACATATATCTACTAAACTCTCCACGAAAACGTGGCAGCCAGTCGCTTTATGGAAAAATAAACTTGTAGTTGAAACTTACGGTTATTAAGTCTGTATGCAAACTGAGTGCAAATTTGATCACGACGTTTATGTAGTTCTTGTAACTGACACTTGTTCTAAGCATCAGTATAATAGTTGTATTTGTTTTCCAGAATTGTTTTAAGAGCTCTTGTCTGCACTCACTCAATCACGCTTTACGTTATTTCAACCGTCAAAAAATAAGGTCAACCCTACCAAATATTACGTAATGTTAGCTTTTTTGTTACGAATCTGAACAGTAAATTTTACCAACGTCGTCAAGAAATATACTACCGTTTATTATTTCAGAAAGTACTGATCCAGTGTTATAGGAAGTTAGTTTAGAATCTTAGAAGGGTTATCTTTATACAGACTTGACATTAAATAATGGAATATATTTTTTCTGTTGGTTTCCATCTTGAATAACCCGCCATATCTCGGTATGTACCAATTTTGGAGACGTGTGCGTTTTCATGTTTGTAACTACACTTATAAACTTCAAACCAACGGTACTTTAAAGCTCATTGAAGTGACATAGAGACAATTGGAAACTCTAAGATACAAATAACCCCCAAAAATAAGTCCAAAGCCAGGCACAGCAATATTAAACAAACGAAAATGAAATTGCCATATGTTCTTTTCTTCGTTACCTAGAGATGTGAAACTCACAGGGTTGATTAACACAATGTTAGTGATAATAACTGATAAATCAATATTTCCTCTGTTCTCACTGAGAAGCGTACAACGTCGTTACTCTCCATGGCATACCTTCCATTTGTTATTGGAGAGTTCTTTAGGTTATCTCAGCCAAAGCACCAAACACAGCCCCACAACACCCCTTCACCTCGGAGGATCAATATAATATGCTGTTAATCCAACGTGGTTCTTAACCCAGATATTCTCATAAGGATTAGTATCCGAAGATCTTACTGGACAAGGCAAGATCTCAACACCCTGATCTTCAAGGAAAGTCCTGATTGTACGAGCACGACGGAGGCGAAAGTTGTCATAGTGTAGCACAAATTGTTTTCGAAGATGCCTTTAGCCAATGGCATTATCAGGGCTTCTAGAATGTATCTTTACTGAAGCTTATGGAAGCTGTCTTCTAAGGTGATCAGGGCCGATTTTCCACCCGCATGTAAAACATCCAGAAAGAAATGTTACCTTCTCCTGGATACATTGTTGATAGCATGCACGCTTCAGTATAACCCTACTCTGTACATCTGCGGGCCTGGTGCGTCCATCTTGGCAGTATGTTTCAAATTTAGTCTAAGCTCCGAAGACAACGTCTCATTGATGGGACACGAAATGGAAAATGATCTGTGGCTCAGTCAAAGCGTCGCTGGGAAAGGTGTTTGGTCAAGATATTTTCTCCAGAGGTTTCCTAACATGATAGCCACTTTGAATATAGTGAGACCTCACAAATGTTCTTAATACGAGCTTGTTTTATGAAAGATCATGGTGTTAGACACTTGCCCTGTTTGGTAAGATCTTTAGATATGAACTCTATTGAGGACTTCTCGGCTGAAGTAACACATCAATGAACAACAAGTTACATCAAACTATTATATACAGGAGTAACTTTAGGCTGTGCTTGATACTTGGGCTCAGAGACCTAGCCGAACTCTCCAATCACGAGTGGAATGTCTGCATGGAGAGTCCATGCGTCGTACGCTTCTTATGGATGACCGTCATAGCGAGCAGTGTTTGGGCATAATTTGTAACCAACAATATATAAAACAACCTTGTAAAATTTCAAGCGTCAAGGTAAAGCATTAAAGAAATTACGGCAGATTTAATTTCTTTAATTCCGTATTATGGTGTACGAGTTTTGACCCAAATTTTAGAGGTTTTAGTGCTTTCAAGTTCCCCATTTTCTCTGTGTCACCTAGGTATACACAAAAAGGGTCTTAATTTAAAATTTACATGTATATCTTCAAATATGCAGAAATACACATTCCTGGAGTTTTCATATACCGAGATGTGGCGGATTTTTCAAGATGGAAACCAACAGAAAAAATATATTCCATATTTAATGTCAAGCCTGTATCTAACTATAAACCCGTCCCGAAAATTGTCAAATATTGATTGATTTATTCTTGTCGTACGACTTCTACCTAAAAAACAAGATATTCATCATTCGTTTACTTTTTCAAGAAATCTGCGAACATAAACAAGCAGAAATATAGTTTATCATCCGCTTTGCTGAGATGATGTGTTGCTAAGTATTAAGGGCCATTTGTCATTCACTATCCCGCAGCTTATTTAATTACCTATCAATCACTTCAACCATTTTTGGTATGAATTGTTCTTGTAAGATATTAGTGTGTTTAATATAAGTTCATGGCGTGAGATAGGAGATAAGCTTTGCCGTTAATATTGTTTATTGTGTAATTGAACAAAATTGACGGTTTAGTTTTTATATGGCAGAAATTTCGCTAGGTAGAGGTTTTTGACAGTTTCTTTTATACATCGATATTCCAAGAAATAACAGATCTTAACTGACATGCATTTACTTTCCCATATGTGCTACACCTAAAGAATTCAACAAAGCCATTTGATTTCATTTCATTTCAGGTTTATTAACAACAGTCATTGCAGCAAACAGCAGTTTGATTACAACAATTTTACAATTATGACATTAAAATATACACATAATAGCAAAACTATATATTCTACATAAAAATGTTTTCAAGATTACTTATCATCACTCATTCCACATCCACTAAACTACAAACTTTCAATAACACCCACTCTCCTCAACCACACTCACAAACACACCCTACAGAAACCCCTCTTACTGATCAAAATCATATATTAAAAAGGCACAGAAAAATTGAAAAAGAGAATGACAAAGAACTAACATATGTTGATCATAATACAATTTAGTCATGTACAGCAGATAACTTTGATGATAACGCACTGTCCTAAATCTTGGCAGGGCCAGTTTGTAACTCTCTACCGTGTATGGTGCTTCTTCTAGGTGTCACCCAACTGTTAAAGCTCTCTGAGCCAGGGAGAGAGTTAACCAACTGTTAAAGCTCTCTGAGCCAGGGAGAGAGTTAAATAAACTAAGACAAGCTGCTCACGTCGATCATGCATTATAGCTTGAAGATTGCAATGCTCAAGTGCTTCATGATAAGTCTTTGCTAACGATGATCCTGCATGTATACCGTCTTCTGGATCCGTTCAATAGCAAAATCTTCATGAGCAGAAGGCTCAGGGTGCCATATAGGGGCAGCATACTTAGCTGTTGAGTGAACGAATCCAGAATAGATTGTTACAAGATCATCAGTTGGCAAATTAAAGTGTTTGATACACTCTTAGAAGGCCGGTATCAAATATACGAGTAGTTTTCGGGATCATTTTATTTTGATCCTTTAAGGATCACTTTTGATCCAACGTGGATCGTTTTGATACTTTTTCGGATCAAAATATACAAATGGATCAAATTCACCAGGATCAGTTTTGATCCTTTTTTTAGGATCATTTCATTTTGATCCTTTTTGTTTACAATATCAAAGTTTTGATCCGTATTTCTGGTTTACTTTGATACGGAAAGGATACCGCGTTTGGATCTAACGTGATCTTTTGTTTCATATTTGATTATACCCCATATCCACTACATTGCCGGAAATGTAAACAATGGTATACAAATACGATAATTTCTTCACACTTGATAACTGCCTCTTCAGTGGGCGAGTGGTTAGAGCGTTGGTCATTATAATTGGTAATTATACATGGTGCACATGCGGCGTGGGTTCAAACCCTGCTAGGGTCACTTCAGTGAGATGTTTTTAGGCAGATCTTTTTTATAAGAAATATTTGATCATTTTTTCGGATCAAGAATTTTGATCCTTATTTTGGGATCACTTTGATCCTTAAAGGGTAAGCTCATATTTGATACCTAAAAAGGATCAAAATTGATCCTTTTTGTCTCATATTTGATCCTTCCTTTCTAAGAGTGTAGGCCTTGAAACATTGGCAAAAATTCAAAACTTGAACAAATAATAAATATGATACTCCGGTTATAAGTAACCGTTATACTATGAAAGATGAAAATTACACACATTTTAAGCCCATTTTGGTCAAAATTTGATTTAATATATCAGAGTTACAGATTTAAAAAATAGCATGTTTAAATATGGCCGGTTAAGATAAAATAAAGAAATATATTTTAAAAATGCCAAACTCGGAAATTGTTGTTGAATATGATTCCCAATGCATTATCTTACTAAAATAACTGATTTATTTTACAGGAAATGTAATTATTTTATAAAATCTAATTTAAATGAAAATCCTACAAATTACAGGGTGAACGTCTTCTCTATAAAATGTATAGGAACAAGTTTAAAGTTTCTGATTTCTCACAACGTTAAATTTAACTCACCTTTTGGAAGCTTTCATCCAGCTTTACTCTAGAACGTCATCAGCCCCATACTAAATTTCCAAAAATGTGTGATTTCCTTTCTTAAAATGGCCATAACTTCGGAACCGAATGCCCGTTTGAACTCAATAAACAACATTAGAGAATAGATAATTAGAGAATCTAAACGAAATGGTTGGTCCAAAGTAAGGTAGACCAATCCCCTCCATTAGCAACATATGAATAGCATATTTACAAATTAAACCCATCTTCAAAATTGAGTGGTTTTTTTTAAATGAGTAGTTACTAACCTAAAGTAACTAGTAATAAATTTCATAAACAATCGCTTGAAAAATTTATTCATTTCCAAAACAAGTCCAACCTGGACTATGTGACTGATGCTGCTTAATTCCAAAACTTGTTAAGTCCATTGGGAATTTTCCCCATTTTGTGTCAATCAGTGTTAAGTCCACTGCAAAAACAAAATAATGTAAGAAAACTTCGAAATTACAGATTTAAGTTTCACATGTTGTTATGATCCTTGATAGTGTTTCTGTATTGAACAGTAGTCCTTGAAAAAAATACAAAACGTTGATTTTTTTGGAATTAAAGATTGGGGACTTAAGTCGGAATTGGAAATAACCTTTTTCATATGAGTAAGTATCTTCATTCCTGCACGCCTTCGGTCTTTGTATTGTTTGCTCAATTTTTTTTGTTTCCGTTTTGACCACGCATTGCTAACGATGATGAATCATGTGATTTATTGGACGGGAATAAGTTTA
>JXSR01S068991.1:73049-90657 GCA_000969725.1 Ophiothrix spiculata
TCCGTTTTGACCACGCATTGCTAACGATGATGAATCATGTGATTTATTGGACGGGAATAAGTTTACCGAGTGATACTGTACTCTATCATTTAATATCAAAGGCATACAGGTAGCAAAATCTTATGTGTATGAACGAATGAAGATTTGTTTTTTCAAATATTAAGTTATACCTCAGGGCATATCCGTTATTCTTAGACTTCAGTAACGTCATCATTTGCCCCTGATGAGAAAAAGATGCATATCCTGCTTTTAAAACCTGCATACAATTTATATAAGCCAATCTATCTTAAGAAAACGTCATTACGATCCCCGTGCTAATTGACGTCATTACGATCCCCGTGCTAATTGTACGGTAGGTCATAGGATTCGTCAACAAATACTTCTAACCAGACCCATTTACCAATATTTTCATATTTCAATAATAAAAACGAAGTATATCAATGCCAATCCAGGCAGGTAAATGATAGCATGTTGCACACATACTTTATAATGACACATTTTTAAATGAGTCAGCGAATGAAAAACTTCATGCTGAGAGTAAAAAATATATATTAATTAAAGTTGGTTTATTTGTAAAAAAAGAGGTAGCCATTTTGAAGCTTATTAATAATTGTAACCTTCTTTCAGTTATGAAGAGTACACCTTGTTTTAGAACATCTAAAACAACATTTTAATTTGGCAGCGACCCAATATCATGATTGTCCATTCATTTTAGATATACAGGGTGTCCGAATGAAAACGCATCGAACTTTAACATTTTTTTTGAGGACAAGATTTAAACTCGGTGATGTAACAGAGAAAACTGTGTATGACAATGGTTAAAAACATCACGTGATAAAGAGAAGCGTCTTTCATGATTTTAGGATCTGATTTAATGATGACTCAATCATCATTAAATCATGTACACTGTTGCCCATAAAATTGGAATATTATATTTTACCACTTTTAATGTGAATGTAGATTTATGAGGAAAATATCTGGCAAACTTATGCTTTTGGTCATATTTGATAGGTAATCTAGTTGAGTGTCAAATGTAGCTCAGATTGTGATAAATTTTCTCATGTATCGGTCACAAATGAGTCACAAATGGTCACAAAGAGTAATGTTGAGGTCAAATTAGCTCTGGTTCAGGGCTGAAAATAGACCACCCTTCCGATACCAATGCTATCTAATATCCGTCTCTTCTAAATGCTGAATACGTACTGAAAAGGCTGTGTTATATAAATACTACAATTCACTGTCTGGATACTGGCTCTTCTAAATACTGAAATCGCACCATATAATTTTGTATCAAATTCTCATTGATTTTTACTCGGAGAGGATAGAATTTGTAGAACAGCTGCATTGATAAAATCGTCTGGCAAGGACCAAACTTTATCATTTTGAGTCTGATAATGCCACATTCAAAGAAGACCTAGTATTTCTGGACCTAGACATGATATTTCTCTAACCAAAATGTATTTGGAAATAAGATCAAGTTCCTCACAGCTAAGTTTAAACACAACATAACCCTATAAAGCTGTTCTAATTAATTGTTTAGGTAGGGGTTGCGCATGTTTGGTGAAAAATAAAATAAAATCGGTCGCGTTGTTTTTGATATAATAAGCATAAACTGGAAATGATGATACTCTTGCTCTAAAAACGAAAATAAACATTTTTTTACCGTTTTCAGCGATGCATTTTTTATTATTATCTTTTATTATAAGCAAATTTTAATTTAAAAATCCGTTTCGGAAAGCAGATTTCAAATTTTTGGTGGAAACTTTTTCGGAAAAAACATGAAAATTCGAATTAGATATCTTGTTGCCATTTTGAAACGCAAATCCTGGGTTCAAATAGCCCTCCCCCTTGTGCACTAACGGGATTCTAAAACACTTTATGTACTTAAGTGTTAAAACATTTGAAAACGCTTACACGACTTAAAGTAATCCAAATAAGCTGTTGTGTATAGATACCAGAATGACAAACTATCCGTAACACCTGCATGTAGTTCAACACATCGCTGCTTAGCAATCTATCAACGTCCGAAACAAAGCAGGTGGTGATTTATTTTTCAACATTCTCTAAAAAGGAAAGATGTGAAGAATAACCTGCTTGTGTGTAAGAGAAGTATTAGTACCAAGAGAGTGATATAAATCAATATCTGATACTTTCTATAAATTTGTAAAAAAATATTATGTTCTAGAATGATGATAAACAGATGATCTAAACAAATCTCTCCTGTTATATATATTTACAGTGGGTATTGAAAGAATCATTTTATTATTGTATATATTATGGCATTTCGTCGCTAAACTGGGGGAACCTTCTGCCTCAGTTGCATCCACAACTACTTGATATTACGTGAAAAATATTTCTGAACTCAATTACCAAGATTTTTAAAAGTTTGAAATGTAAAGTACATGGAGAATGTTGTGGTGTGTAAGTGTAACCAAGCTATCGTTTCGGCTACACCGCCCAAGAAGGTTAATAACCTGAAACTTTTTTTCATGTTGAAGCAACTTTTGATTCTCGACCGGAATTATACCGATGGAGGGATTTTATTTTCCACGAATAAACTAAAGCGTTAAATTGTCAATATACATGTCTTAGCTTAAACAGACAAATCCAGAAGAAACACTCTCGTTAAAAACAACCAAGGATTTATCATTTGTTTTGTATAAATATATAGATATATAAACGTAAATTTATATTGATTGTATTTCAGTCACATATGCTTAAAATTCTGTCACATTCAAGACAAAGATAACTTAGGGTATAAGTGCCGCACATAATCAATTACATAACAAATTAATCACTTACCATGTTCATTTATTAATGTGTTTGTTTGATTAGACTGTTTGCGATTTAGGTTGTTCATTGAAATTTAATTGCAAGTTCCAAATTTCAGCTAGAAATGATGAAATAAAAACCAGTCATCTGTGCTTAGGTGACCGTCGAAATATTCTTTCTCTTTTTCATACTAAACAAACTGATTTGATAAAAACATGCACTTTTAGACACTCACATTTCAAAATCAATCTCATGGCATTTTTAATTATTTTCAACCTAAGCTGGTGGTATCTCAGAATTACTTTGCTGCATTATTGTACCTTTGATGCACAGCGTCAGAAATTTCATCATGGTGTTATTAAAACCCCTATCTTCTCGGGTGTTTTACTTCGACCAAAAGCTTTTTAAAAGTCAATTACTTATTATCACAATTTCTAATTGATTCAGTAATCTAAAATGATAAACTAAGCAATATCGTTTTAAAGAACAAAATGTCATTAAAGATCCGAGGGTTTTATATAGGTCATTGATATTATCGAACTTAATGAAAGCAGGTAAAACGAGTCATATTATTAAGCACAGGTACAAGTAATCACATGGTGTACAGTTTTATTCTTGCTTGAAGTTTGTTACCAAATAATGCATGCGTAAGTGTATCTGTTTTCCATGTTGGCATTGAACTATGTAATTCAAATTGTGTCGAACAATTTGAAATGCACAAACCGTTTGTTTCCATTTTGACCAGCTTTGCTAACGATGTTGAATCGGGTAATTTATTTCACGAGATGCTGAACTCATGCATTTATATCTTATCTTAAATAGACAAATCCAGATGACACATTCTCAAAAAAAAAGTTGTTTTAAAGTATATTCATAATGCTTGTATTTAGGTCACATAATGTTTGAAATTATTCATTTTTAAAATAGAGTTAACTTATAGGGTATTATTATTTGGTGTTCACAACTTCCGAGTGAAACGCGATTAAAATTCAGGATGTTCAATGAAGCCTAAACAATTGAAATATGGCAAATTCCAAGTTCGAGTTAGATGTGGTGGAAAATAGCAGCCATCTGTGCTTAGTTGACCATCTCACGGATTTTGTCGAGCACAAAATGGGTCTAACATTGTCATAAAATCTCGAAACGTTCACATTCTCTTTTTTCATTTTCATTCTTAACAAACTAATTTTATATTGTTTCTGTTGTTCCAGTATTGTTAAATGCATCAACTTGCAGTATTCAATTAACAATCACCAACATTGCTCCATTCATCAAAGAATTATTGTTTTATAGATTCTGAGAAGGTTTTTCTTCTCCAATTGTGCATGTTTGTCTTTTACATACCACCAGTCCTCGATCCTGCTCGATCCTGCCATTCTGAAATCCCAGAAATGTATAATTGAAAGCGAACAATGAGAACTACAGGAGTCATTGGGGGATTTGCAGGTTCAAAACGAAGGCATTTTATCAGGCTGACCCTGCTGGTTCATCAAACAGTGTTCCATTGTCAGACTCTAAACAGCTTTTGAACATTGTGATAAAAGTTGCCATAAAAATTTTAAAAAAAATTATGTTACGAATCTGGAGAATAAAACTTGCCTTTAAATATGGGTAGAATTTGCAATTCTGATATAAACCAGTATTTTAATCAGTATTTTAACTAGTGACAAACTGATTTGGTTTAAACATACATTTAAAGAAACTTGAACTTTACAAGACTTCAAAATAATCTAATGACATTTTAAGTTATTTTAAACTTAAGCTGATATTAAATCAGAATTTACTTTGCCCCATTGATGTACCTATTTAATGTACAGCGTCACAAATGTCATCATAGTGTTATTAAAAACTCAATCCTCTTGATAGCATTTATTCGATTCAAAGAGTTTGAAAAATCCTTTACACTCACAACTCTGTTCTAATTGCTTCAGTAATCTGAAGTGATAAACTATGCAATATCCTTTTTTAAAGAACTAAATTTCATTAAAGATCCGAAGATTTCTTATAGGTCAATGACATTATCTAAAGTAATTAAATTAGATAATACGATTCATTTAATTAAGTACAGATAATTACCCGAAGTGCAGGTTTATTCTTTTTCGTAATTTGTCACCAAGTTGTTGCGTATTTCAGCAGTATCTGTTACTGTATCAAATTTACAGAACATACACAAAAAAGAGGATGAGATTTAAAAATCTGAAGCCTTTGAATCTTTTACAGAATTGATGGCATTTTAATAAAAGTTATCTTTTGTTCAACGCATTTACAATTTTATATCAACGAAATGAAATATTCAAGGACATGTGTGAGGTTTTACTCCAGCATCGTGTACTTTGTAACCCCGGTTTCATATATGCTTTACACAAGTTGTTAAACTTTCAATATTAAGGAGGAACATAAAGGTAATTAATAAATAGTATATATTAGTTCACCGTTCATTGAAATTTCGAACATTAAGTAAACTTTGAATTTTCATGATTCTTATCCGTCTTTTACTGTACAACAGCATTTTCATCTCAGCCATCTTTACACTCTTAAAATTATCTTACTCTTGTTGAGTAAAAACTTACTCAACGGTCACAGCTCATTTTGTTGAGTAAAATCTTACTCAACGTTGGATAAAATTTACTCAACGTTGGGTAAACTTTGCTTAACGTTGAGTTAGATGTGCTTAACATTGAGTAATATTGACTTAACCGAGTAAGATTTTACTCAACAATGAGCTGTGACCTTTTTACTCAACAAAGAGTAAAATAATTTTTAGAGTGTATGAAGTTAAACTTACGTAGCTCGTAAGACGATTGTATGTAAAATAGAAAAGACTTGTTACCGTTGCACAAAAGGTTTGATAGGACGAGGATTAGAAAGGTTAGTATTCGAATACTTTCTATCACGACATATTAACTTTATCATCAATACCAACTTATTTCAATAAAAGTGTGGAATTTTAAAAGGAAGTGGTCATTAGAATTGATAATCAGAGTTCAAAGTTTATCCAGTTTTCACCATCAAAACACACAGTTGTTTTGTTAAAACCATGACATACAGAATACTTTTATATTAATTCTTAAAACATTGTTGAAACCTTTTAAAGTAATCAATCTTTTTGTATTTGGTAAATTGCTTCGAAACACTCTAAACGAAGTCTAGTATTTATCATTTTAGAATGGATGTTTCATTTTATAATGTATCGATAGAGCACATAGCAATATGCAAACTACAGTTTGAGTGGCTTACTTTTGAAATATTTTTAAAATATTAAACGAGAATGTTCATGATGCATGCAAAGCTTAACATAATTATATTTTCAGTATATTGGTGAGTTTGTTGGACATGCAATACGATGTAACGAGTGAAGATAATCGTAGCAGAGCATTATTTTTTTTAAAGATCAGGCTGACATATTTAGCTGTATCAATTTAAGTGTATAAAGCAAAAAGTTATCCTAAAGTTTCGTTTTAATATAATTTCATGATAACTCAAATCTTGACGTTTAAATGAACCCCTGTTTATGCACAATACATGGTTTTCAATAGATATCCAATAAAGTTAAATATCACGTTTTGCTTTCACAAGTGAATATTAACGGAATCTTATGTCAATGAATGGAAATATTAATTGATCATTACAAACCTGTTTTGAAACCTACTATTTTTATTAGGTCGTTTAAAACCTCGATATTGCAATTGTCTTCATTTACTTTATCTAAAGAGCTTCGTCAATTAATGAATGATGGAAGTATGGTTCGTCAGTGGGCAATAATTATAATAATTGGTTTATAATAAGTTTAATATGAAATCATGAACAGAGTTTCAAGTTGCTTAAAAAAATATGCAAACGCATGACGAAACACTTGAACGGATTATTTTTAATGAAAGTTGACGTAATTCTAATTGTTTATTGTGGTCTTATTCGTGTGTTTCAAGTAATTTATACGTTACTAGTGATGTTAACTTTCAGTATTTATTGTAACGATGGCTGATAGATATTGTACCGCTCATCATAATAGAATTAATAAACGGATACCAATTTGCGTTACCAAATTTTCTAACGTATAATGTTTTCATTCGTTATTTCACTAATGAATAAGAGTATTTATAAAACGAAAAGCAATACTGTACGGTTGAAAATCATTTCTACAATATGCTGACACATGGTTAAAAATACGTGGTTCATGATAAAAAGTTAAGCATATTAATAAACCAATTTTTCATTTTTTATTTTGCATTGAAATAATGTTCTCAATTAAAATCTGATGAAAATAGTATGAAAAAATATAAAAAGTATGATAGCTGACAATTCAGCTGAATGCTTTCAAAATATTTCAAAGAACCATAGAAAGAAAAATCAAAAGGCTTGGTTTATATTTGTTCAAAATTCAAAAAAATTGCAAAAACTATTCAATATCTAAATAATGTAATATATTGAACAGTGGTGTGGTGTACATCTAATAAAACTAAGAGTGTTATAGTTTTGTGTACTTCCATCGATAAAATGGCAAATTCTAAATGAAAATGCCTTAAGCTATTGATGAGAAGATATAAAGATTTTGATTGTCCTCGAACAAAGTTTATCGAATCCATTTTATACTCAGTTGTTTCAATACTCTCGAGTACCTACATGGAAGGACTCTGATCAATATGAAATAGTTCAACAACCGCGTGTAGGTCAGATTTCGGGAGATTGAGATATTACTGATTACATTACAACATAAGGATATACCTAAATAAAACAGGGTGTATATGAGAAAACTAATTACTCGAGGATTTGTCTGTTGACGTATTGCTGATTACAATGAGTATATAACAAAATACACAAAGATATACACAAATAATCAAATCAATAGGACTTCATTTTGCAAAGTAAACATTGATAGTATGGAGAGGATAAACTATGTATATTTTTCGTTATTTAGAAAACTGCAGAAGCAATAACTTTGCAGATATTCTTATACAATGAAATATACATAAAGTGCACCTTCATATCGAAATCAACCAAATATTTGATTACAATTCAAGGTAACGCTTTACCAAGCACCGGAAATGGAAGCAGGTAAATTTAGAAGGAAAAGGAAAACGAGACAATTCAAGTAATCTTTGCATGATAAAAGGTTAAAAACGTGGCGGAGATTTGAAGTAAAGTGGGAATGGAACACATATTAATTTTTCCCCTGAGAGTTTTCTTATGTTGATTTGCTTTGTGGGGTTTTGTTTGTTTGCTTGTATTTATTTCGTGTTTATTAATTTGTGTGTATAATTGTTTAATCAACGTAGGGAGAGATAATCTAAATCATGTCAAACAATTGCTGGTAGTCAAGTTTTGCCACCAGAATCTAACTTACCCCTTTTTACAATAGTTTTTTAGGAAACTAATAATATTGAGAGTTATGGCATAGACTATTAGGATACATTACGTTTTGAAATAAATTTGATTTGGATAACTCCATTTCGGACACAAATATTATTAAACTATTCAAAATGGCAGACAATTATAACAATCCATCCATTCAAAACTCAACCGGCGGTTATCTGCCGGTTGTCGGCGGTTCTGGGCGGTTGGCTATTGTTAATTCAGGTTGAACCACCACGAACCGCCCATAAACGGCAGGTAGGTAACTGCCGGTCGAGTTTTGTTATTTGATATGAAAACCTTAAATCATAGAATCTAGGCAAGTCACTTTAACTTGGCTACTGCTAGGTTTAATCACTCTGAAGAGACGTCAGTGACAATTCACATTAACTCTGCTCAAAATAAACCATCTACCTCATTGTGTAAGCAAAAAGAACAAAGAATGAACCATTACGGACCTATGTTAATCTGTAATATTGGTAGCATAGGCATTGTTCAATGCTTTTAGCGAGAGACAATTTCACTTAAACGCAATCAAAGAGGAAACCCCTACGTGCACAGAGAATAGGAACATTTACTTGAATAGGTTTCTTTTATATTATCAAAGTAAAATGGACAAATAATGTTAAAGAGCATGTTCAAAAGATCCATTATGCTAAAGGTATAAATTATACATTGCGTTTTTGTTATAAAAATAGTTAATAAACCACAAATATTTGCATAGGGGTAACATATTTAAAATTCAAGAAGATGTCATCAAAATGCTTTGGTTTAGATTCTCAATGGGTATGTGCCTTTATAAAGTATCAAATATGAGCTTACCCTTTTCTGGATCAATTTTGATCGGGTAAGCTCATATTTGATACTTTATCGGATCAATTTGATCCTTTCTTTTTAAGAGTGTAATATTAAAATATATACTAATGTTTTTAATTTGAAGAACATGCTTATTATTTTTATGACATCATTAAATGATAAATAGTAAACGTCCTTCGACATAGGCATGTAGTTGTCTAATTTACATAGATCGTAATAAATTACTCGCTGTTAATCGTTTTTATTCGCAATTGGAAAAAAGCGTGCAAACACATATTGGAATCAATAATTAATCGTTGTTGACCTTACAAGTATAGGTTTTGGGAGTGGAGGGTGGGTTTTTTCCCTGTCTACTCAGATGAAAGACTCACAAACTTACAGTGCAAGCACTTTACCAATACAAAAAATGCTATTGACAACAATTGGTGATTTACAGCTTCACATAGAGCCATAATAGGTGCATGCCATAAATAGATGCTTTACACCATGTACTTCAAGGCTTACAACCTAAATTGACGAGTTCAAATGATGAAGTGAAATTTTGGTTTTCAAACTTGTATCGACTCCATTTGCTTCTCTTTCACGTCGAGATTTTTCCCTTTAATTTGTTATGAAACCATCTTATTTAGTTAAAGATATTATCTACCTTCCGCGTCTTCCTTCGCCTTGATTGTTTGCTTTCGAGTGTTCGTCTTTCCTCTTTTTTCGTCTCTTTTTCCCCCTATCGTTTTTCCTTGAAATCTTCTTACCCGTGTTTTACATATGATTTATAGCAAATACGAACTGATAAAACACATGTTACTTGGCTTAAATATGTTTACAAGCACAACTTACACACGGAAATGATTGATAGATAGTCTTATAGTACTACAGGGCAGTGCAAGAATGACAAATTGCCCTTAATACCTAGTTTAAACTTCACTGCTTATCAATCTATCAACGTCTTAGCAAAGCAGGTAATCCAATCTTAAGTTCGTTGTTTTTCTACATTCCTCAAAACAGTCATGAAAAAACAAAACCATGTTTGTATGTGAAAGGTATATATAGAGAGTAAACGAAATATAATACAGGAAAGAATACATAATAAAGTAAACACATGACATATATTTTTCAACGTTTTTCAATAAAAAATAGGTAAATAAATATTTAAATCAATCAATCAGTCAATCTACAAATAAATAAAATACATAAATAAAATAAAATAAACAAATAAATTAAATAAATAAATAAATAAATAAAAAAATGAAAAAATAAATAAATAAATAAATAAATAATAAATAAATAACAAATAAAAAGATAAATAAATAAATATGTAAATAATTAAACAGCATTATTTCAGGTGATTATCTATTGAATTAAGAGTGCACAAGCCCATTACAGGCGTGCTAAGGAACACATTTCAAAGTAAAGACCTCTTGAAAGACAGTTTCATGGCAAAACCTCACTTAATGCTCATTGGGTGCCCAATCATCAGACGTTATTATCATTTTTTTACCAGAGGTCTATACTTTGAAATATGTAATTAAATTATTAAATAAATATAATAAATACTATGAGGGTGCATATGAATAACAGAAAAAATTATTTGTATAATTATATACGTAGGAGTTTATATTACTTTTTATTCGTTAACTTTGACGCAAATAGGATTATTGAGTTTACATAGCACATACACTCATGGCAAGTACCCTTTAATTGTAACACAAATCGCACGCAAAGTTAGAAAAACATTTACTTGATTTTTTTATAATATTGCTGCATGAAAAAAACAAGAATAAACATCATTACCCATTTTATTCTATGATCTACAATCGCTTATTGATACCAAATGCAAATTGGTAAATATAAAATTTCATTTTCCCCAGGTACTTTTAGGACTGTGGTCATTACAAAGAGTTCAATAATAACTGTTTGAAGGTCAAATTCAATAGATGAAAAAGTCGGCCTATTTTAGAAAAATAAACAAAAAATGACATGATTAATTTGAATATACACGCAGCCAAAAGCCAGAATATATGATATAGACAGAAGGGCTCATTGCAAAGTAAACAAAGATGTTTGTGATGAGAAATTGAAACTAATTAAATTCTTACATATTTGGGATTCAAATTCTTATAATCACAATAATAATAATCCTTGCTACCCTAAAAGTACCCGAAGGATGAGATTTGAGGTTGAGATATTAGATTTCATTACCTACACAAACACTTGGTGTAATTACACAGGTTTAAATGTGATGACTCACACCGAAAGGGGGGACTTTGACGGTGATATCAATTTTGATTTTTTTCATTTCATCTGTTGCAGCATTTTTTAAGCTTTAAAATGACACCTTACTTGTTGAAATTGATCAAGGCGATCAAATTTTACAACAGAAAATCTGCTGAAAATTTTCATTATTTTCTTTATTTTTTACTGCCTATTTTCACCTGTATCTTGAAAAGTATTCTGTCGCAAAGTCCCCCTTTTCGGTGTGAGTCATCACAAATTGTACATCCGTCCTATTAACCAAATTGGCACCCAAAATATATGTTTTACGTTTTATACGAAGCCCTTTTAGCTTGGTAAAATGTTAATCGTCAGACAAGATATAGCCCAAAAGTTAATTTCGGGTTACCTGCTTCTGGTCTCCGTGCTAAGATTCTGAGATATATATGTCATTTCATTTTATCATATTATTCTACAAGGTAGTGAGCTGAACTTTATTTATTATTAACTTTGAAGAAAGATTAATTTAACTAAACCTAACATTATTTACAATGGGATTTAAAATAAAAGTACTATGGATTTTTATGGATACGGACGATAAAAAATTTCACTCGAGTTTAGTTTTACTTAGATAAACACAAATATGATACATTTTAGCTTTTTGAAATTTGGTTATTGTTTTTACACATCAAAAATGATAGACCAATGCAATTTTGATCATGCTTAAAATCAACAAATGAAATATCAAGATCTTTAAGGTAATTAAGAAGAAAACAAACTATTTCAAATTTACTGAAATTATAACGGGAAAAAATATTTCACCTTTTTTTCAATATTTATTCAATAGAAAGACGCCATAAGACACATGTTGCAAATAATAGTCGATATCTGCCTATGCAAGTATTTTAAGAATATTTTGTCCCTACACTATGTTAACTGTGTAAAAAGGACAAGATGTCGTTAAGATCGAAGAGTCAGTCGAAAATCAAAGAAAGGAATGGGTAATTATTCAAACCGAAGAACCAAGGAACTTAAGTCAAACAACGAGAAATAAAATTTGTTGGAACAACCAACTTAACACTAATTGGTCTGAACGAAAGTTTAGGAGGGCTTAACATATCAACTCCAAATCCAACAACGTTATACAGGAGTAGATATACCTGCTGAATAGAGCAAACTTTTTCAAAGTTCTTAATCCGTTTATATACACAACCTCTGTCTTTTTCAATGTGTTACTTAACATGTAATGATATCTGCTTAAGGAGTCAGTCAAACATCACGTAACGTACGAAAAACGAACACTGGTTTGGTTCTTTCAAAATGATTTGTTGAACATGAGCGGTTTTTCCAGTCGATGTCAACAGTGCCTAATTAAACCTGTAATCATTTGATGAGGTGTAATTCTTTATTTAAATGGACGTAAGTTAAGAGCTGTTTTTTTGTTTTTGTTTTTTTGTTTTCACCCAAAAACATAGGTAGAACCATGCCAATTTGTATTCAACGGATTGTAACTCTAATTATTACACTTAAAACCCACAAAGTAATATATTGCTAGAAATCTCATTTTCTGAGGATTTCATTTTTATATAAATAAGCCCAATATTGAGGGATAGGTAAACATTATACAGGGTTCAAAATAAAGTAAAAGTGCATGTTGGTCGACCATCTTGGCACAATGAGATTTTGTTTGGGAAAATTGTATCCAGATGACACAAATATTACTTGAAGGATGTAATGATGGCCTTCCATAAGATAATACATTTTGTGACCAATTTCAATGTGGTCAAAATACTAAGGATTTTGAAACGACTCATTAATTTTTGAGACATTTATCGATCATACGTCTTTACGATCATACAAAATTGGATTCCTCGTCAAATTCCTTTTTGAAAAATATATAACTTTTACCAACTAGCTTGACTCGGTCAAAAGATATGCCATTTTAAAGTGTTTGAGTGTAAATTCATGTTTTGTACAGTAATGTATAGAGAAAATTATCAACATACAAACCATAAAGAAACAATACAATTTGTATGTTATGTCAATATTCGTTATATGCTTTAGCATTATACATATCTCGTCGAAGTATATTCACAAAATTATGATCCCAGCATTTTTATTTTTAACAATACCTGTGTTTATAAATCATAACTTTCTTACACTTTGACACATAATCTTAAGCGCGCCTTAACCAACGTCGCCTCAACCACCTATACCTTACTTTTGACCAATCTTGTAACTTGATTTTCACAATGTGTTACCAATGACTTGTAGCTTACAGAAAATAGGTATCCTTCTGAACTGGTTACCATGGTAACGACGTAAGGTATCTGATTGGCTAAACAGTAGAACGAACGTAACTATAGAACGGAACGTTTCATGTACACCAAACTTGAGTGAAAGATGCATGAGTACAGTACGGTGAAAATCATAGATTCGGATTTTTATATGACTGCTGGGGTAACCAGGAGTCGACCAATCAGGTAATTTTATGTCGTAATTCACACTTAGAAACGAAAATTAAAAATCTGTATCCATAGATTTACAGCTAGTTGCAGTTATTATTCAAAAAAACTAGCCATATTTAGATTTTGAGTTATTTTTGCTTTTATTATGCATGTGTGCGGTTTTTCTACTTTCGAGATACTAGGCCTTGAAACATTGGCAAAAATTTAAAACTTGAAAAAATTATAAATATGATACTCCGGTTATAAGTAACCGTTATAGTATGAAAGATGAAAATTACCCACATTTTAAGCCTATTTTGGTCAAAATTGGATTTAATAAAACAGAGTTATAGATTTATAAAAAAACATGTTTAGATATGGCCGGTTAAGATAAAATAAAGAAATATATTTTAAAAATTGAATATGGTTGAATATGATTCACAATGCATTATCTTACTAAAATAACTGATTGATTTTACAGGAAATGTAATTATTTTATAAAATCTAATTTAGACGAAAATCCTACAAATAACAGGGTGAACGTCTTCTGTATAAAATGTATAGGAAACAAGTTTAAAGTTTCTGATTTCTCACAACGTTAGATTTACAATCCTCGCAAAAAGTCTTGGAACACCCGTGTTTATCTTAAGCGTAAGTGTTCCCCCGCTCCCCCGTTCAATGTTGCGGTATTGGAAATCCGCGTGATTTCGGTGTCGCAACATTGAATGATGGGGAAGGGGGAAGGGAAAAGTAGCCTAATGTTAACAGCTATTCAATGGACTTATTGATTTAGTTTTGCAGTTGTGTGCACTATAGTGTTCCAACAACTTTTTGCGAAGATTGTAGCCCATCTTTAGGAAGCTTTCATCAGGCTTTACTCTAAAACGTCATTATCCCCATACTAAACTTACAAAAATGTGTAATTTCCTTTCTTAAAATGGCCGGAACCGAATATCCGTTTGAACTCAATAAAAAACATAGAAAATAGTGATTATGTAGTTTGTCTTTGTGCTAATATCTAATTTTTTTGATCTAAACGAAATGGTTTTTCCAAAGTAAGGTAGACCAATCCCCTCCATTAGCAACATATGAAGAGCATACTTACAAATTAAACCCATCTTCAAAATTTAGGTTTTTTTAGAAATGAGTAGTTACTAACCTAAAGTATCTAGTAATAAATGTCATAAACAATCGCTTAGAGAATTTATTTATTTCCAAAACGAGTCCAACCTGGACTATGTGTGACTGATGCTGCTTAATTCCAAAACTTTTTAAGTCCATTGGGAAATTTGCCCATTTTGTGTCAATCCGTGTTAAGTCCACTGCAAAAAAAACCCGAGTCAAACGTGGACCATGTGTGACTGATGCTGCTTAATTCCAAAACTTGTTAAATCCATTGGGAAATTTGCCCATTTTGTGTCAATCCGTGTTAAGTCCACTGTAATAAAAACCGAGTCAAACCTGGACCATGTGTGACTGATGCTGCTTAATTCCAAAACTTGTTAAATCCATTGGGAATGTTCCCCATTTTGTGTCAATCCGTGTTAAGTCCACTGAAAAAAGAAAATAATGCAAGAAAAATTAGAAATTACAGATTTAAATTTCACATGTTGATATGATCCTTGATAGTGTTTCTGTATTGTAGTCCTTGGAAAAATATGGAAAAAGCTGATTTTCTTGGAATTAAAGATTGATGACTTAAGTCGGTATTGAAAATAAACTTTTCATATGAGTAAGTATCTTCATTCCTGCACGCCTTCGGTCTTTGTATGGTTTGCTCAAATTGTTTTGTTTCCGTTTTGACCACGCATTGCTAACGATGATGGAATAGGTGATTTATTGGACGGGAATAGGTTTAACGAGTGATGCTGTACCTACCATTTCATATCAAAGGCATACAGGTAGCAAAATTATATGTGTATGAACGAATGAAGAAATGATTTTTTTTTCAAAAATCAATTTAAATTATGTGGAGAACATTGCTTTTAAAATGTTCCAAATCCTTGGTTCAAATAGACTCTCCCCCTTGTGCACTAACGGGATTCTAAAACACTTTATGCACTTAAGTGTTAAAACATTTGAAGACACTTACACGACTGAAAGTAATTCCAAATAAGCTGTTGTGCATAGATACCAGAATGACAAACTATCCGTAACACCTGCATATAGTTCAACACATCGCTGCTTAGCAATCTATCAACGTCCGAAACTAAGCAGGTGGTGATATATATTTCTACTACTTTATTTGTCAACATTCTCTAAAGAGGAAAGTGGTGAAGTATAACCTGCTTGTGTGTAAGGGAAGTATTTATTTATTTATTTGTTTATTACGGTATAAAAATACAGAAGTGCAGTCAAAGACTGAAAAATCTGCAATACATTAAAACACATAAAAAAAATTGCATGCAAAACATGAAAATCACACAATGAAAAATTCGTCATTCAAACGGTCAACAATAGCCGGAATTATAGACTTCCTGTAACGGGTAGTTCTGCACCAAGAGAGTGATATTATTAGTTATCCCCTGTTTGTTCATGCAATACGAGAAAATATTAATGATTTGGGTTCGTATCACACGAGGCTGAAAGCCGAGTCTGATACGAACCCAAGCTATTAATATTTTTCGTATTGCATGGGAACAAACAGGGGATAACGAATTTATCACGCAGTAAACACAAACGTTGATAACAAAATTTTGAAAATACTAGGAAAAATGCTTTAATCTGAAATCATAAACAGAGTTTCAAGTTGCTTGAAAAAATATGCAAACGCATGACGAAACACTTGAAAGGATTAGAGGACGAGGCTGATATAGTTTAATTATAAAAGCGTTATTTGTAATGAGCGTTGACCTACGTAATTCTTATTGTTTATTGTGGTCTTATTCGTGTGTTTCAAGTAATTTATACCTTACTAGTGATGTTACCTTTCAGTATTTATTGTAACGATGACTGATAGATATTGTACCGCTTATCATAATATAATTAATAAACAGATGCAAAGAATGCTTTACCAATTTGTTTTACAAATTTTTCTAACGTTTAATGTTAAATGAATAAGAGTATTTATAAAACGAAAAGCAATACTGCCCGGTTGAAAAGCATTTCTACACTATGCTGACACATGGTTAAAAATAAGTTGTTCATGATCAAAAGTTAAGTATGTAAATAAACCAATCTTTCATTTTTTATTTTGCATTGAAATAATGTTCTCTATTAAAATCTTATTATTGTGATTCGATTTAACCAAAAAGCTATTCTAAGTCGACAAACAAATATAAAAAGTATGATAGCCGACAATTCAGCTGAATGCTTTCAAAATATTTCAAAAAACCATAGAAAGAAAAATAAAAAAGGTTTGGTTTATATTTGTTCAAAATTGCAACTTTGCAAAAACTATTCAATATCTAAATAATGTAATATATTGAACAGTAGTGTGGTGTACATCTAATAAAACTAAGAGTGTTATAATAGTTTTGTGTACTTCCATCGATAAAATGGCAAATTCTAAATGAAAATGCCTTAAGCTATTGATGAGAAAATATAACGATTTTGATTGTCCTCGAACAAAGTTTATCGAATCCATTTTATACTCAGTTGTTTCAATACTCTGCAGTTCCTATATGAAAGGACTCTGATCAATATGAAATAGTTCAACAACCGCTTGTAGGTCAGATTTCGGGAGATTGAGATATTACTGATTGCATTACAACATAAGGATATACCAAAATAAAACAGGTTGTATATGAGAAAACTAATTACACGAGGATTTGTCTGTTGACGTATTGCTGATTACAATGAGTATATAACAAAATACACAAAGATATACACAAATAATCAAATCAATATGACTTCATTTTGCAAAGTAAACATTGATAGTATGGAGAGGATAAACTATGCATTTTTTCGTTATTTAGAAAACTGCAGAAGTAATAACTTTGCAGATAGTCTTATACAATGAAATATACATAAAGTGCACCTTCATATCTAAATCAACCAAATATTTGATTACAATT
>JXSR01S068993.1:0-10670 GCA_000969725.1 Ophiothrix spiculata
GAAAGAAGATGTGCTCAGATATATTCGTGTTCAGCAAGACTTGGTGTCAGTCCAGCACTGAAAGAAGATGTGCTCAGATATATTCGTATTCAGCAAGACTTGGTGTCAGTCCAAGAAATGTGCTCAGATACATGTACATTCATTTTTGTACAGCAAGACTTGGCATCAGTCCATCACAGAAAGAAAATGTGCTTAAGATCTATATTCATTTGTGTTCAGCAAGACTTAATGTCAGTCCATCACAGAAAGAAAATGTGCTCAGATACAGATTTACTTTTATTCTCAGATACAGATTTACTTTTATTCTGCAAGACTTGGTGTCAGTCCATCAAAGAAAGAAAATGTGCTTAGATACATTCGTGTTCAGCAAGACTTGGTGTCAGTCTATCACAGAAAGAAAATGTGCTCAGATTGTGTTCATCAAGACTTGGTGTTACTCCATCACCAAAGAAATGTGCTCAGATACATTCATTCTTGTTCAGCAAGACTTGGTGTCATTATATCACCGAAAGAAAATGTGCTCAGATACATTCGTTTTCAGCAAGACTTGGTGTCAGTCCATCACAGAAAGGCTCGGATACATTTACTTGTTTTCTGCAAGACGTCAGACTTGATGTTAGCCCATCACCAAAAGAAGATCTGTAAGACTTGGTGTTTGTCCATTCCGTGCTAATTAAGATTCACTTGTCGGTTACACCCTTTTCTCAGATCTCTGGCAAAAGGTTTCAGTTGTCGGCTCCTACATGTAGCTCATTGTAGCATATCATATGTATACTAGTTGTATACATCAGATATGCTACAACAAGCAACATGTACGAGCCGACAACTGCATCCTTTTGCCGCGGCGGGACACATATGTCGTTTATTGTACTGTTTTCTGGTTATTAATCATAAGTCTACTTTGTGGTGTTTAGGCTTCCTTTATATTTAGTTTTTTTGCACTATTGGGTGCTGCCCGGTTTCGGCTTAAAATGTTATTTTAAAATAATCAAACACTCGGTTTCTGCCAAAATCAATTTTGGGTGCTAAGATTAGGTTACACGTAGAGTCAAACCATGCAAATAATAATTTATGCTAATTATTAGCCAACCTTCACACAAAAGCATGTGTGCGTGTTTTTAATATTTGCGCATTATGTCAAGATGTGATGCATTATCTGCAAAATTACGAATAGGCCTACCCCCAATTTGATCCCTGTGCCGGAATAAAAATGATGGCAAGTCAGCGATCTCTGCTATAAATCAATAGGTCTTATAATTTGTCCATTTCCATCTGCCACACTTCATTAAGTAATTGGTCAAAATTTTTAAGGTTATTTTTTATGGCAATTTACAAAAATGAAGGGGTCTACATGTACATCACAATATTAGTACCTGTTACTCCCTGGTTTTCTAAATAATTCTAGCACCAACTTTCTATTTTGTAAGCTGATTATAGACTGCATATAATGCATTTGAAGGTCAGGTCTTTGATGCAGAACTGCTAAAAACTCTTATTGATTCATGCAAATAGTTCAATCCCTGGAATTTAGTTATAATAGACATCTCTACCTGGAATGGCAGACAAATACTAAGGGGGAACTCCAAATGGTGCAAATTTTGATATTTCTTCTCAAAACTTAAGATAATTTTGCCAGAAAAGTGCAAATTTTGGCAGAATAAATGTGATTTTTGACAAAATTTGACTCAAAATTTGGGAGATTTGGTATATGGATGGGTCCCTTTTTCTTGAAAACTGGTATTTGGATGGGTGGCTTTTCAGTTTTCCCAGAGGCATGTTCCTATCCAAACCAAATTTGAGTACCCCCCCCCCTTCCTGTCCCTGTGTGAAAACTGACCTGACCTGGGTTGCATGTCCCCCTATACCTAACACATGGAAGTACCCCCCCTCCCTTCCCCAGGACAAATCCAGTCTCGATAATTGAACCAAGTCCATGCCCCACCCACCACAGGCTGAGTACATTAGTGATGCTTCATTTGATTTCAAGGGGTAGGAGGGAATTCACATAAGGTTTCTGGGGATGAGAAATATTCTGCTTTTGCAATTGCTTAGTTTCCAGGTAGAATGCCATCAATAATTCAATATCTTGGGGTCATATCAATCATTCAAGCAATTTGAAAAATAATTGATGTCAAATCAATATGTATTGTCATTTTGTTGGGATATTTTTAATAGATTTCCTGTTGAATAATTGACTTTCTAAACTTGTAAGCCTATTTTGAAACTCGATTGATTTTCATTTTGTAAAAGCCATGGTGTACTAACAAAATGCATGATCTGGATGCAAGGGTCCTAGTGGTCCTGGTGCTGGGTCCTAGCAGAGAGGTGATATTTTTACCTCTCGGGTCCTAGTGACCTGTGATTTGACCCAAGCCATTATAAGTTTAGCAGATTTGAATAACAAAATACTCTGTTAATTGTATAAATTTCTATAACTTGCACGCCACAGCAGTGTTACTAGTTCACACTCGTGTGGGTTTTGCCCGGAGCTTGGGTGGCTTCTCTTTCTACATGTGACTTCAGCAAATATACATGTACCAAAAGTTACTGCAGCTTGCATGAGGAAAGCGTGGCTGAGCGGTTAGAGCACAGGACTCATAATACAGAGGTTGTGGGTTTGTGGCCTGACCATGTCTCCTTGTTTCCTTGGGCAAGAAACTTTTAATACTCTAATTGCTCTATGCTTTGGAAGTCGCGTAATGCGGTTATCAAATGCATCCCTGGCCCCTCGGTACCCGGGCATAGCGGGAAAGTAGGGGGGCAGGGGATTGATAGAAAACTACGTCCCCGCATACCCAGAGCGTATGCGGGGAAGTTTTGCCACTAAAATGGGCCAGGAAAACTACCCAAGGACTATATATGTTGTTTTTAGTGACAGGAACTGAATCTGGCTGGGGATCAACATCATACTGATACAAACTATGTAAACTGGACTAAACATAAACAATTTTTATCAATATTTGTAATGTTTTACTCTTAACCCTGTGACACATGCCGTGACATGGGTGTGCTATGTCTCAGAACTTAACTTCAAGTTTATTCAAGCAGGCTTGTTAATTTTGATTTGTGAACAAGCATCTGACCAAATATTATAAATTAAGCAAAATGCAAGTCATACAAACACAAATGTTTTGTCAGAACAAAGTTGAATCCATAACACAACAGTTTGGCTTGGCATACCCCAGTACTCATGCCATGTGCCCGGGGTCAAGTAGCGGGGACTGACCGGGGCCGTAACAGAAAAATGTCCCCCACCTTGCTGGGCTGTAACGGGGCTGTTACAAATTTCAATATTACGGCCCCGGTCAAGTCCCCGCTATGCCCGGGTAGTGGGGGGCAGGGGATGTATTTGATAGCCGCATAAAGCCATTGGTCCCCTGTGCGAATGCTCCTTCTTGGGGCGCTGCATACAGTGTACTTGCGAGTTATTTATTTGCTTTCAGTTGAGTAGTACTTTGCTCCCCCCATTATATCAGTTGTATAACAAGTGATGATATAGGTTTACAACATGCCATATACCACAAGTTATAGTGTAAGTTTACGAAACAAAATCGTAATTTGAAAGAAATTGGCCTGACTTGCAGAATGTTGTAGGCTATATGCAGACAAATTTTATCCAACTTTTGAAAATAATGACCCATTAAACAGTTTTCCAACATTTGTTTTTGTGGTTACAGCCAATTAATTTCCACAAATGAGCTATTTACTTTTCTACGGTTCAATCAACCAAGAATGTGGAACGTTCACCAAGGTCTCTCCACAACTGCATTCATTTGTGTGGTAAACAGTTTGAATTTACTATTTCAAACTGTATTTTGGGGATTAAAAACTCTGTTGATGTGAGATTTGTTTACATTGATATCAAGCTTTGATTATCCCCTTTCTGAAGGTCTTTTTCATTCACAGGATACAGGTCATATGACAGACTATAGGCCTACATTCAAGCTCTTAGGTAGGATTTTGCAAATTGGGTGTGTAAAAAAAAGTTGGGTGTGTAAGTTTTTAGTATTGTATAGATGTATATGCCGTGTTATTCGAAAATTGGCCGTGATTTTTCGAATATGGCCGCGTAAAACACGGCCTACACGGCTGGCTGGCTAAAACTTTGCCTACATTGGCAAATGGCATACTGACCATTTTTAAATATTTTGTACGTAATTTTAACCGATTAGAATAGGCCTACAGAAATTGTTCTGCAAAACTCACTATTAACAACTATGTACCCCGGCTATGTACAAAGTGATCAAATTTCAGTCAAAACACCAAATGTTCGTAGTCGATAGCATGAAGTATTGTGACCATAGGTCAAGTCCCTTAGCTAAATGTAAGCTTGAAAAAATCTCAAAATGTGGATTCATTCATTACTTTTAAAGAAGACATCAAATTAACTTGGATGAAATCTTGTGTCTTAGTAATTCAAGACCATCTTGTAGTGATGATATGCCAGTGATTCTCAACTAATGACATGCTATTTTTGAATAGTTTGCAAACTTAACTGGGGCCTGGATGAAATAACATACTGTAAAACAAGAAATATTTGCTAGCAATTTAATTTCGCTAATACCCCAAAATCTCAAAATTAATTTGCCCCTAATATTAATAAGGTACAATGATTTCAATGGCATGCTGATGCAATTAGTGAAATTAAAATGCCGCCAAAAAAACCAGATTCTGAAATTCGCAAAATTTTCTTTCCGCAAATATTTCTTGTTTTACAGTATTCAAATAAGTTTTGTCTTTAAAAAATTAGAGTAGAGTGCAAGAGAATAAATATAAAGAAATGGACTTTGAGTAATACAGTAAAACAGTCAACTTTGACTTCAATGGCCTTTGAACCCCACTGGGGGATTCATCCCTCTGAGAGAATGTGAGAGGTGTTTAGCAATAATAGCACCAAAAAGAGGAAAGACTTAAAACTTTCAATTGAGTGGTGCTTTGGCAAAATGAGCAGAAAGTTGCAATTTTCAAAATTGAGTTTATGACATATTTTAATTCTCTATAATCTCAGCTTTCGAATGATATATAGGACCTAATATGTGATACTTTCTTTCTGAAATCTTCATTTAAAGATTGAAATACAAGGCAGTTCATTTATCTGGCAGTAAAAAAATGTCGCCAATCAATTTTAAAGTTACTGATAGCAAAACGCGATCAATTACCCATGCATAATTGACCTTCAAAACGCGAGGTATAGTTTCACACTATGTGTTAATGTGTTTTATGTAAAAAAAACAAATTTGATTCTTTCACCATATTTTTACTTAAGCAGCCATTTAGTAAGTATTCAAAATCTTCAATCGCGACTTTTCGCTCATTTTGCCAGAGCACCACTCAATTAGTTGATAAACCCTGATGTACCAAAATGTCACTTACCATTCCAGTTGAGACGGAATCCATTCAACATGATGTTCTTATCCGTCAAGAAGTACACCCAAGCCGTGTCTGTATTTTGGAGTGTGAATGACTGTGGTGCCGTTGTACCATCAAAGAAGTATTTGTCGACGGGATTATTCGTTGATGTAGAGCCATCCAACTCAGCAAAATCAAACTCTAAACCGGTACCAATGTATAACTCATCTTTATCTGTTTCAACTCCGAATGGGGTGTCAAAAGAGAAGTTGATCTGTGTAGCACCAGGAATGTAGAGGAGATAGAGGGCCCGATGACGATCGTCATACGGGTCCGGATAATTGATGGATTCAAAGCTGCTACTTGAACATGCTGATCCATAACAGGTTGTTATAAATTGGTTATCTGCAGAGAGAAGGGATCAAGATCAAATAATATATTAAGTCCTATAAATGAGCAATTAATAATGTTTTGATCCAAAGTGGTCAAAATAAGTTCGAATTGAAATGAAAAATAACTTATGGTATAAATGACAAAATTTAATAATAACTTTACACCATCTTTTAATTTAGTCACAAATTTAGAGCCTCTACATGTGTATGTACACAAATTAGGCACTTTAATGGATCTAATGAAAATCATTCAATCCCTATTTTGTTGGACGCACTGATGTCACAGACTAGAATCCTGTATTCCGATTGGTCAATTGAGGCTGTTCCATGTTACTCCCTGGCGTGAAACGTTGCATTGGAGGTGAATGACTAAGTCTACAAAATTTATCTTTGCAGCTTAATTAATTTTTGTATCAACCCTTTTCTTAATGTGCATAAATGTGTCTTTCAACCTTATTGTAAGAAAGTAATAATGAATCAGAGCGGAAACATAAAATATTTTGGAAATATTGGTTCACTCCATAGACATTGCACAGTAAGTTTCACTCCAGTAACAAGGAACGAGTACGCCAAATTCAACAACTGCATCCAACAGAATACCAAAATCTGAAAACACATCGCAACACAAAGCATACCACGACTATTTGAGAATCTTCCCTAATCCCTGATTTTATTACAGACTTGCAAGCCTGATGCAGTTTGACAGTCATAACCCATCCTAAAGGCTTGGTTACTTATAGCCTGTTTCTATTCAAATGTATAATATAAATTGATCATGTTTACCGTGTAAGAAAACTGTGTTGCACTTACACCGTGTTTATACTCACAACAGAATCCGATTATTTTTGGTTTCACTTGATGAAATACCGTGTACACCGGATGTACGGAAAGTACAGGTTGATTGACCTTTTCCGTGGCGATTCATTGTGATAATCAGATTCTCATAACCGGTAATGTTTCTACTGGATTGCGACACGTTATTTAAACAGCAATAACCACCTCCAGAGGTGGGTACAATACACGGGTAATTGTCTTACACGGATTTTGAATAAACCAATTATTTTGTGTTTCTACGGGATGACTTACCTGGGTTTCTTAAACTTAATCGGCATTACCCGGGTAAGCATACTTGAGTAGAAACAGGCTGAAACATAAGCTGGCTGCCCAGTGACATTTCGATTGTACCAAGCATACCGTTGATGTAGGGACTCCCCTGATTTTACTACACGCTTACATGATGAAGTTTGACAGTCAAAGCCTATCTTAAAAGCTTGGTTACATTCACATACATAGGCTGGCTGCCCAACCTCACTTCTATTGTAACAAGCATACCATGACTGTGTGACCAACCCCATACCCCCTGATTATACTACACGCTTACCTGATGAAGTTTGACAGTCAAAGCCCATCCTAAAAGCTTGGTTACATTCACATACATAGGCTGGCTGCCCAACCTCACTTCTATTGTAACAAGCATACCATGACTGTGTGTCCAACCCCATACCCCCTGATTATACTACACACTTACCTGATGAAGTTTGACAGTCAAAGCCCATCCTAAAAGCTTGGTTACATTCACATACATAGGCTGGCTGCCCAACCACATTTCTATTGTAACAAGTCTCTCCATTAGGACACTGGTTGACAGAACACAACTCTGAAAATAAGAGATACAAATTTGAGATAAGTGAAGTGTGAACAAAACATGCTATTTGTTATATTTTAATAACACAGTGTTGACACAGTTTTATCACCAAAACTCGCTAATTTCAAATTGCCGCCACCCGAAAACAAAATCGACTAGCCGGTTCATTTCTAATGGATATCTAACTATACACAAAATAAGAAAAAAATCAATTTCATGAGGGTGGGTGCCCTCCATTTACTAGGCTATGAATGGGTGATGTTTCAAATTCAATACCTACAGGTCTTAAAGCAACTCTTTCAAAAAAATTGGGTAAAAAATGGCGGTGGGCCAGCCAAAAATCATTTTCAATGTGGCGGTCTGAGCACATGTTGAAAACAGTGTTCTACATTAATTGTTCATATTTCAAATAATTTACGTTTTAAGAATAATTCACGAGATGTATGTTATGTATACGTTAGCTGATAACTCCAGAACCCTTGACCCGATCTGGACCAAACTTGGACAATGTATAGCAATTAGTCTCCTGATTGTTTTAAAGGGGTCCGGTCAAGGTCATTCAAGGTCAAAGGTCACTCAGAACATTTTGAGGTCAAGGGGACAAAATAGTGTTCTATATTAATTTTTCACATTTCAAATAACCTTTGGTCTAGGTAGGGTTAAAGTTAATATGAGGGTGGGATCGGGTTGGCGCAGCGGTAGTTCCCTCACCTTGCACAAATGAGGTCCCGGGTTCGAGTCCCGCGCCCGACGCTTTATGTGCATTTGGTTTTCAGTCCATGCTCGCTTCCGCAGGTTTTTTACCGGGGACTCTGGAGCCTGTTGAAGATAAGCTTCCTTTAGCTTACTTGGTACCAAGTTGGGTTTCCTTGGCAAAAGGTTAAACAAAGCCTAAACAAGGTGATGAAGGCAAAAAACTGGCAAGAGCTGACCCAAGGTCATTTCAAGGTCACTGCCATAACTCTAGAACCTTCGACCCTATCAGGATCAAACTTGGTCTTGGACTAAGAATAGCATTAGTCCCCCTGACTGTTCTAAGGTAGTGGTGGGCTCAAATGGTCCTCTAGAGGGCTCACTCTTTTGCAAAAAATTGTGGCCAGGAGTGTTGGAAATCAGAAAAAGTTGATTTTTAATCCCTATAAATGTGAATATTTAGTTTTCAGTAAAAATGTAGCTCTCCAATCCTTGATACATAACATATCTGAGGGCGTGATCACACCTAGCTAGTTTAATGTAGCGACGTGGAGTCGACCCTACATCCAACCCACTTCCCAGTGTAGTGTGATCACAAAATAAGTGGTTTCGACCCTACATCGAATCCACATTAACAATGTGGAGCGTGACCACCTTCATGAGGTAGTTTCAACCCCAGGAGGTGGGTTAGATTTTGTAATGTGAACACGACAATGTGGAGTCGACCCACATACAGGAAGGAAGTAACAGGTACTTTCCTATTGTGTGTAAAATTGATTTTTGTCAATATCTCTGACTGCTATATATACATGCAAAGCATATCATACTAGTAGTAGCATAAGTATAATGTAGGGTCATGAAATTAAACTTAAGTTATCTATCATAGTTGATATTATTGAGGTATTTAGGATTGTTAAATATGAAACTTTGTTGAATTGACTCAAAAGTACTAATTCTTATTAGAATCCTTCTTATCCCTGTAAGAAATATTAAAATACAACTGCACTTCTCTCCTTCACCATAACAAATAGATCAAAAATAACTGTAGTAACCTGTAACCTGAATAACAACACACAATTAAATGCCTCATGTTTTCAGAAATCGAATAAGGCCTACTATATATATTACAATCTCTAGTATTTTGCCAAACATGATAAAGTAAAATAGTCATAACATCATGAACATTCATTACTTCAGTGTGTTGTTTTCACATCCTGGTAAGTGGATTCGCTCCACTTACATCATAACCCACTTTTAATCCACTATGTGGGTATAGGTGTGAACACAAAACTAATGTGGGTCGACTCCACATTGGACCTAGGTCGAACCCACATGTTTGTGATGTGAACAGGACCTGATAGTAACAGCCAAATTTCATGAAATAGCGCTTTTTATGTAAAATGCTCCTTTGTAGTGAAAAAATGGGTCTTGACAGTGCACAGTGAATGGCAATACCAAGGTTACAATTTTTGGGCAAATTTTGGGATTTTTCATGACCTGTTTTTCACCTATAACTTTACCATTTCTTCACCGTTTCAAATGGTTGACCCCTCATTTTGAAGGGAATTAAAATATCTTTCCATCTAACATCATTTTGTTGAAAACAAATGATTTTGAAATTTTTATGAACATGCCTATCTAAGGGGGTTGGTCAAGGTCATCCCACATCATATTAAGTTCACGGACCTATAAACTCCCAAACCTTTCCCTACCTAACCTGGACCAAACTTTGACCATTAATAGCAAAATTGGTCCCTGGGACTGGTGTTTTAAGCCTTGAATTTTGGAAAATGTGCAACAAATATTATCACTTCTCAGGATATTCAGACCTGTGTGCATTTTGTATATCAGGCCCTACGCAATTGATTGTTAGTTTCCTGTTTAGCGCGCGCGTCCAAAATTGGTACCGCGTCAAATAATTAATTATTTGTATCTATTTAATTATTTGACATTTTCGCCGAGAAACGCAAAATTTCGGTGGATATTTTCATGATCTGAATAGCGATAGTCAATTTAGAGTTTAAGTCGTTTCTATCCAGCACAGAATAGTCGCCAAATTTCAATTCCAATGAATGTTCCAACGTAAAAATTACTGGGCGATTCCGCTCGCAAAACCCATAAAATCACCAACTTGAACACCATAAACGGAGGCGAACGCAAACAAAAAAAATTATCACAAATTAAACAAAATAAAATTCATTTCTCAGCGACCGACCCACTGTGTTTTTTAAAATATTTGTTGGAAATGGTATATATACCATAAAATATTTTGTCACATGCATAATTTATTATCTCGCGATCAACGGAACGTAGTGGATAAGTTGTTTGAGTCGGAAGGATTCATCATTATTAATGAGGCAATCGGCGCTTGCGCACTTAACATACTATTGTAATTTTTCGAAAGTGAATTTTGATCAGTTTAGTGCCACTCTATTTTGATGAATTTTAGCAGATTTTACTAAAAATGTGGACAAGACAAGCAGTTGCAGTGGGAAATATTATCTCCTGGAATATTTTGATACAACTATCATTGATGTAACTTGTAAGTACACTTAGTGTCAAAATAATGTTGGTCAAAAGCTTGAACAGTG
>JXSR01S069002.1:0-10633 GCA_000969725.1 Ophiothrix spiculata
TCCAAAATAATGAATAATGAAATCATGCCCTCCTATTTTTTGTAAAAAAATGTGACGGGAAACTAATAATTTCATTTCATTAGCCTAATGCTGGCGGAAGTGATGTCAACTCTTCGATAAACAAAAAGTCTTAAAAGTTCTTGATGACAGGATCCCCCAGGTCCAGACCCTGGTCCCTGTTCAAATTTAGTTTTTGCTGCCTGATATAGATGGCTTCCAACACCCTCCTGGGAAAGTCTCTTGATTCCTTGGCTAAAATCTTCACTTGATCCTGTTTTTTTTTTTCGCTGTAATTTTCTTAGTTTTGAGTGTTGGATTATGGTTGACCCCTCATTTTAAAGGATTAATAATTCCAAATGTATTTAAAAGTGTTTAAAATTTGATGGACATGCCTAGCATAAGTGCACATACCCAATATCCCAAAAAATGATCATATTTTATCAAATACGAACTGCAACACTCCACAAACATGAAAAAGGATATTTATACTAAATTTACTTATATTATAAACACTTCAAGAAGTTGTTAGTCACACAAAAATGATGGTGTTTACAAACGGTAACCGATGTAAACAACCAACCATACCGTTTGATTTCTCTGTCTCTGATCCGAACAGTGCTAGGGTATTTCATATATGATCACGTTGAGGGCGCTGTAACATTTTGAAAAACTGTGCCAGCGGAGTTTTTAAGCTCTAACTTTAATTCTGTTCAGGTCAACGCTGTACGGTGAAAATTTTGATTAACTAGCCAATGGCTCCTGAGTTTAAAATTTTAGGGGCCATGAAATGGCTCCAATGATAAAACATTTAGGAGCCTAAAGTATTCGTTATTTTTACAATAGCAGTGTTAATAAAGAACAAATTTAATGATAAAAGTTAGAGTTCCAAGTGTGCTGCAAAATATTTTTTTTATTTTCACATACTACTTTCACTTCATGTACCTCTGACCTTTGGTTTACAATTTTTTACAGGTTGTAGCAATCAGTATATATATTAAAAAAAAGTTCAATTGAATATGCCACTTCAAGAAAACCCCAACTTTTTTAGTTTTAAAAGTCCATTAATGTCCGCTTGGTCGCCATATTGTAACTAACTGTAAGGCCTGAAGTTTTGAAAACTTTCAGCCAACGTTCCATTTGCCTATCTTTTCTGTAGAGTCACGGTGCATGTGCGACACACACACAATCATGAATATAGAATAGTAATGACGTCATTATAAATTTCCAGTTGATGTCGTCATGACACGTCAGCGCTTGTGTGTCGGGTATATAAAACAGGTTTGTTTACGTTTGTTTAAGCAGCGATTGACAGCTGATTCTGCGATAATTTGAGCAAGAAACCTGAATTTAATGATATTTTACGGTCGATTTTTCCGTAATTCTGTAAGTTTGCGACCGTAAAATAAATTTATTTACTACCACCAGCCGTGTCTACAAACATTTTTGCTGGAAAAGGCTGGCGAGTGTAAGCTTAAAATGGTGATCGCCAATTGCTCGTGGCATTCAATTTTTGTTCGCATCTTGAAAAAAACACTCGCAAATGCGAGTGAAATGGTCGCACCGTACAGCGTTGGTTCAGGTTCAATGGATATAAAAAAATATGCATTTTCTTTGAAACAGTACCTTTCAAATGATACCAAACACATGCTATGAAGTAAAAGCGCATTTTTATTAGGAGCCCCGCCAGATTTGAAGATGGGTCAAAACTTGGAAAACTGTATAGTAATTTCCCATAGAAGATCCCAATTTTTGGCATTATTTGGTTGAATTTCGATGCATGTTTTTCATCCATAACTTTGCTATTTGTTACTCATATGAAGTGGTTGACCCCTCATTTTGAAGGTAATTTTAATACCTTTCAATACAAATTAAAATTTCACTAAACAAATAAAGTTGAAAATTTTATGAATGTCCCTAACAGTGCAATTTTCATAAATTTAATTCTTAAAAAAGGTTCCTTTCATGAATATATGGAATAAAACATTTCTGTTTTTTCAAGTACCATTTGTATTTTTCAATTTATGCACAAATGGCCGTTATGTGACTGTACTACACACAGTTTGCCTCAAGCCAAAAACGAAGTTTTTTTGGCTTGTGTTTCTCGACTCTCGCATTGCTCGAGCAAGGCCGGCGTATCATGTCTGAACTCTGTTTGGTAATTTAAAATTAAACGTTCATTTGCGTTAGCTTCCGAGTTTCAATTTCAAGAACGATGACTTACCTTTTTCTGTGAGAATGAGCTTTCTTCAGGGAAGAATCTAGGTGTTGGTCGTGGGCTTTTAAAGCCATTGGTGTTTGCCTGGATGTGACTGGGAAATTTGGGCTGCAAAATTGCAGACGTCGTCTCAAAGTTTTTCATGATTAAAGTCATCTAGTCGTGTTACTTTTACAGCAATGTCACTTAAAACAATCCTTAACTTTGTATACATTCATAACGTAAACCTGAAGCCGAAAAATTTCTTCAGTATGGAGAAATGCAACTGTTTTTAATACGAAAAATTTTGCGCGAAATTGAAAATCTCCGCCATTGTTTTGATTGTATTGCGCATGAGCGAATTTTCCAATTTATAATTGAAAGCCAAAAAACTTATCAACTGCTCATAATTTATCCTAGTATCTCTGATTATAAATATTTAATACATAAAAAAGTTTATTGTTGATCCAACAAGATACTTTTCATATTTTTTGAATAAACAGTTGGTACACAAATATTATAAATTGTGTACGAGCCTGGGAAATCCCTGATGACGTCAGTGTTGCCAACACCGCGGTTTACCCGCCCAATTGGGCTACTTTGAATTTGCTTGCCGCGGGTAAAATTTGTCTTGGGCGGGTGACCTAAAATTGGGCTACTTTTGCCACCATCTGCCCGCGGCAGCTTTATTTGGCAATATTTTGTTTATTCAGGGGGATTTTGAACATTTAATGCGTTGTAAAGCAATTTGATCAACAACCAATTGGATTAATTCTTCCCTAATTGGATTAGGACATTACTGGGAAGATCAATATTGATTATCCGAAACTTCCGTCAGAGCTCGTAAGTGGCTAATATTGATTGCTTTCATGTCTATAGGTTGTTTTTGCTATAGATCCACTTCAAAGCTCCCGAAATTTGACAATTGGTTACATTTTGACTGTTCAAAAAATTGGGCTACTTTGATCTGTTGATAGCGTCTGCCGCGGGTAAAAATTGTAATTTGCCGCGGTTTGAGGCTTTGAAGTTTTGGCAACACTGGATGACGTCAGACGAAACGTGTACAAAAACAACAACTCTGCATTTTGCCGAGTCAAAGGATTCACTGCTATTTTTAGTTCCTTTCATCATTTTAAGAGCTAGATCAAACAAAAGAATCGATATTATTTTCGACAAATACTTCAACTACTTGCAATTTGATTTGGCACTATGAGGCGGGCAGCAGGATGTAAGTTTTATTTTATTTTTTCCGTGACAATATGTCATGCATGATGATGATGATAATAATGTTACCGTACTGTTTGTATATTTATGTTGTTGTGTTTACAATCTCCCATTCTGCTGAATTCAACAACTTGGCTTGGTCAGGATCTTGGATGAAGCAGCTGTTTCAGATCAGCTGTATTAGGAGTGAGATGTTGACAGTGGATGCAGAGTATTATTGTAAATGTACCAAAATAAGGGTGCAGAATAAATGAAAAAAACATGAAATTTTCTGAATGATAACGCAACGGGTTCCGCTAGTCCAAACAAAACAAGACCTCATTACAACATACAAGGTTTGTGTCTTTCCATTCATGGAATTGAAGGATGGAGAAAGGCCATAATAGCAAAACATGATGGTATTCATTATCTGATCGGACCCAAAACTTCAAAAGCTTTGAACATGTTTGTTATAATCAATTATCATGATCATTGACATTTCTGAATTGTTCTTAGCTGAATATACAAAATTACATGACCTTGACGAATCATGATTTGAACATTTAAACGCCCATCTTATTGTGCAGTTACATTTTGATGATGATGAAATATTTAAAGAAAAAGAAGAGCACACATAACGCATCAACATTTTCATCTGGCCTATTGAATCACATTACATCGATCCACATATCAATTCTTTTCAAATGCTCTGAACCACATAAAACCCTTTCACACTCATTACACTTTTGGCGATAATATACCAATGATCTTTGCTGTACAACTAATCAAATTAATACGCCGGGACAGTTGTGACGTCATAATTTATGCACATCACCCAACACGTGCGTTTTGGACCCAAACAAATGATCATGTCCACTAATCATACGTATTAACACAATAGGCACACGTAAACATACAATTCAGACTGATTTTTCTCGGTTGGAAGACGAAAATAACGGCAGGGGTCCCGTCCTGGCTTCTAATCACAACATTCAGCATAATAGGCCAGCATGTTTTCCCTTATTTTTGTTTTAGATGAAAGTTATGGTATAAAATTGTAGTCAGACTTTTTTCCCCATAGACTTAATGTGTGGTAAAAATGGCCACACCGTTTGTTTGGGTCCAAAACGCACGTGTTGGGTGATGTGCATAAATTATGACGTCACAACTGTCCCGGCGTATAATAGTCCCACAGTAAATACATAGGCCTACAAAACTATTCTCCAGATCAACTGTAATGCATGCAGGGATTGCACTTATTGCTGAGAGGATCCTTGTCCTTATCTAATAAAAAATATTTATCCTACCTGTGTCATTATGCAAGAGGTGCCTTGACTTTAAAAAAAATACTATAAACAAAAAACACAAATTCAGAAAGGATGTGGGACTACAATATCATGAATTTTTCTGTCATGTGTAAAGGTTTAACTTGAAATTTCATTTATTTTGCTCTTTAAAGTCCAGCCCCATTGACCTATCATGCAATTGATACTGAATTAAATTTTAAGTAACATCAAGAAAGGTTCACAAAGCGATGATGCATATGAGATGGCAACCCATTTCATTTGGGGATGCATGTACAGTTCAACAACTTCTTTCCAGACAAACATGGTAAATTATTTGTAGCTTGCATTCTACTTTTCTCTAAAATGTGACTAAATCAATGTACAGGTGTAACTTTTGATTGCTGTCAGATATTCAAATGAGCATTATTGCAGAAACTGACATTTGAAATTTCCAGGCGAGCATTACATATGACTCTCCTGAATTTGTTTAGGTGAACTTAAGGAGAGCAAAACAAAATGCCTAAAGCAACTTTAGATAGGGAACCTTGTATTCTAAGAGGAGCTCCAAATTGCTCACCTAGAGCAATTAAGAAGAGCAAAACTCTGTAGCGCCTTAAAATACAGTCCCTGAATATTGTTTACATTGATTGACCCATTTTGTTTCTTGTGCATTGTTGTCTTTGGTTTCAGTGCAAGATGGCCATGGTGCTGGAGGTACATATAACAGTCTGGAAGAAGAAAATGATCAGTTAGCTGCAGGATTAAGTGGCAAAGTGAAAGCTCTCAAATCAGTAAGTCTAAAGGTGAAAACATACTATTTTGAGCTATCAAACATTTGGTGCAACAAGTCTTTGTTATTACATTAATTCCAATGCATTTTCTAATCAATAACGGATAATTGGTGTTGAAAATCACCAAGCAAAGAAAATTTGGTAGGGTATTGATTTTTCATCACCAAGCATCCGTTACTAATAGAAAATACATTGTAACTATATATCAGATTATAAGATGACAAAGACTTGATGCACCAAATGTTTGGTAGCTCAAAAAAAGTATAATCTGACCTTAATTATCATATTTGAAGGGGGGAATTCAAATTGTCAGACTTGGTTGTCTGGTGAGTCTGTGAATCCAATCTACTTTCCACTTCCAACTGATCATTTAAGTTTTCTCGTTTCTAGCCTATCTCCTTGAAAAAGGAAGGGTGATGAAAAATGTGTGTGTGTTTTCACCAGGACCTCCCGTTTCCCAAGCGAGTGATACCCGTAGCAGGCCACCGTGGAGACGCTGCCCGGCCAGCGATTTTGGTCCCTACATATAACCCCTGTCTGTGACGTATCTGGACTGAAATGCATTTTCGTGATTTTCTAAAGTGAGATTTAGTGAGATTTGGTTCTGTTATCTCCTCGTAAAGGGAAGGGTGATGAAAAATGCGTGTGTGTTTTCATCAGGATTCGAACCAGGGACTTCCCGTTTCCCAAGCGAGTGATACCCGTAGCAAGCCACCGTGGAGACACTGCCCGGCCAGCAATTTGGTCCCTACATATAACCCCCGTCTGTGACGTATCTGGACTGAAATGCATTTTCGTGATTTTCTAAAGTGAGATTTAGTGAGATTTGGTTCTATTACTATTAGGGTTAATTATTACGGTGTGTCTGTGAATGATTTGACTATATATCATTCAAAAAATAATTGGAAACATAAAATAAGTTTTCAGATAAATTCTAACTGTTCAGTGGCTGTATAGAATTTATGAGCCTGACTCACACTATACCGAATTCACAACGGAGGGTGACAAATTATGTGAGTCATGGACGTAAAGCACCGACAGCAGACTACTACTTACGGCAGAATGCGGTGACTAGCAAATAACTCAGCATCAAGTGACGGTTACACATGATTGCTGCCTTTATGATAATAGAGTTTTACAATTTTTTCACAAGTGGAAAAATACCTCTGATATTAGTAAAGATCTTAGGGGGCCTTTACAATTTTAGAACGATAACATTTTGTTTAATTTATCTGATGACAGTATCTTAGCCATTAATGTTATGTACAAGAGGTTTTGGCCTGTCTGGATAAAATAAAAAGGAGGGGTGTTTTTAATAGCAAATCAGATCATTATTGTACACCGGAGATTCTGTACACCAATAGATGGTGGTGGGTGGGGGAGGGGCCTAAACATTTAAAGTCACACAAAGGCAAGTTAAACTTTGTGTGAAAGGGATTTGAGTTTATGATAGTGACAGAAAATATTGCTTCAACAATTGACTTGGGCGGTGGGTTTCTCAATTACAACGTTTTACATTGCTCTTTGATTTGACCCAAAAGGGTGCATCAGACGCCCTCATGTCATACATATTTTTTCTACCAAGTCTTAGAATGTTCCATTTGGCTAGAAAACACGCTGTGTAAAGTTTGAAAAAAATTAGAGGCGGTCTAGTCAAAAATGCATTTAAAATTCTAATATAGAGCATGTTTTTCCATTTTCTGTTTTAAATTCTGCTAAAGTTGTTATCATTGCTTATTCTAAAAGATCTGTTCAATCATGACAAAGTTGTTGGTGCTGTGGTAAAGACAATGTTTTAAAGCCAAACATGATGTCTGCTCTGTATCACAAATTGTAGAGTACAAAATGTATTTGACTTCTGGTCTATTTTGCTCACTTATCCAATGATTTTTGTTTTCTGTAATTTCAGCTTAGTATAGACATTGGCGATGAAGTCAGAACACAAAACACACTGTTAAACCAAATGGTAAGTGATATTGTTTTCCTTTCAATTTATTCGTTATTTTTTATTATAAAATCGATCACATAGAAAGCTGCTTGACTTTTTAGGACCAAATCTGTGGAAGGAATCTAGAACATAAAAAAGGTTCACAAATGAAGGTTGAAACTTCTGCATCACAAAATTTTACTAACCTCGTTTGGAGGCCTTTCGCACAGATACCATCTGGCGTCGTCAGCAATGAGAGATGTTATGATGACTGAACGAGGTTAGTAAAATTTTGTGATGCAGAAGTTTCAACCTTCATTTGTGTATTTTATCACCATCACGTATGAGCCTATTTCCTTATATAAAAAAAGGTTATTGAGCTTAGTATGTTCAAAACCTTCGATCTTTGTCTAAAAAGTTCTGTTACATCATTACACGTCTTTGATGATAATTTTTGAAAACCAAAAACACACAAACAAAGATTTATGTACAATTAAAACTCAAGGAAAATGTACTCGGTTCTTTAGTAAAATAATAATCATTGCTAGGTTTATATGAAAACCTTTAAATCTATGGTAAAATGTTTGCATCAACATGGCACAAAACAAACCAAACTAGGCCTACAAGACAACATGAGACAAGTCAATGACCTTAATATTGACCCAACTAAACATTTGCTTGCATTAAACACAATTTAATCTAAGGTTTTGAAAATTTGTTTTAAAAATAAACTGCTCAAGGTTAAGTTTTGTACCTACCCATCAATCTTATCATATCAAATAATATCAATAGACCCCTATATAAAATCTGCCATTCATACATATTTTTCAAATTTTGTGTCTTTCCAGGATGATGATTTTGACGCATCAGGAGGTCTCTTAGCATCAACAATGAGTAGAGTACAGAAAATGGCGCGTTCGGGACACCATAGATATATCTGCTATCTCATGCTATTTGCCATGTTTGTATTTATTGTCATCTATTTTCTAATCAAATCGAGATGACAAAGAATAAGTACATTTAGGTTTATATTTTCACTTATTTTATTGTAAATAATGACAAGTGTATTTTGCATATTATATGATAATAATTATTGTAAATGTCAATTGTTTACCGATGTGAAATTATGTGACAGTCGGAATGGCCAAAGTAAATTAAATTTTGATGTTTCTTGTAATGCTCTCCACCTTCAAATTTGCCACTAGTCCAACTGTAAAATTTACATGCCCTTTCTACTTCAGGCATGACAAATTTTAGGCAAATTGCTTTTCTCTGCCTTGCTGCATGCTTTAAGGCCTCAGTACCACGTGTGCACGGATTAAAACTGATTTTGACCTTGATAAAAGCACCAAATCATACTTTTCTTGTTATTGTAGTAAAGCAGATTAAATAAGCTTTCAAATGCAGAAAAAATTATAGAAATCGGATGAAAAATAAAAAAGATATGACCAATTTTGTAAGTACTTTTAGCTTTTATCATAATGCCATAACCCGTAATTGTGATATGTAATATCTTGCTTAACTGTGTAAATCCCATTGGAATGGAAGAAAAAGAGACGTACTTACAAAATTGGTCATATCTTTTTTATTTTTCACACGATTTCCATCATTTTTTCTGCATTTGAAAGCTTATTAAATTTGCTTTACTACAATAACAAGAAAATTATAATTTGGTGCATTTATCAAGGTCAAAATTAGTTTTAATCCGTGCACAATTTTTTTTTGATACACATGGTACACGAGGATTTTTCCAGGACTCTTGCCTGAAAAAGTTGCGGTCAAACTGTTGCTAGCCTATATTCTACAAAGAATTGTGGTATACATGTTTCTTGTTTGAGAAATTCGCAGATGATCCCTTCTAATTGTCTTCAAAACCAATTTAATGATGATAGGTTCAACGAGGTCAATGAAATATCTATAATATCCTCTATTATCAGGAATTATTCGATCGACTGGGTATTCGTCATGCTGACAAGTTATGACGTGGTTCAATCCTTGACATGTATATTAGTGCATTGTGTCATATGTTTAATGACTGCTAAATCTGCTTAAATTGGCCATTTCTATTGATAAGAGGCGCCTTTTTCCAGCCCTGTGTTCTATTCCCGGACAGTTTCTGTCAGGAGGATTATCCCCTGAAAAGAACAAAGACTGTGATCAATTTAATCACGATAGGTTCAACAGGGTCATTGAAGTTCTTGGAAGTTATTTTCAGGTGTGCGAAATGCATAACTGATTTGCTTCCTTTACAATTGAAATACTTTGATTAATACCATGATTATTGCAAAGATTGGCCGCAACTTAACTTTTTCAGGCAAGAGTCCTGGAAACTGTCTCCGTGTAGTGAGGGCATTAGAGCTTCTCAGTGATCAATTGACATTTTGTCTGTGGGCTGTTTGACTTCGTCTGCCGACCACCATTTTAGAAGCCGTGTCTTAATAGTCTAATGAATACAGTACAAATGTTTGGCAGTTTTAAAATATGTGAGTAGGGTTTATGCAGTTGAACCTTGACTTGTTAACAAATGTGCTGCGGCAGTGACACGTTATAATGTACTCGGATCCCCTGTTTTTAAAGGACACTTGGATCCACTGGGTCCAAACAAACATGGTGGGCATTTTAACCACACATTACTGGCAAGTCTATGGGGAATAGATATCGTTTATTTCTGTTACTCTTGAACCCAAACAACAGTTACGACCCAAAAGGAAGCAATAGCAATCATTTCCACACCAATGTTATGTGTAAAAGAGTGTCATTATAATTCAGGATGTGACTTGCATTTGAAAACCCAAAAGTCAGTAAAAAGGTAGTTGTATTCCCGTGTGTATGTACGATGTACATTGTACGTATATTATGTTAATACATATCAGTGGATTCATTGTCTGTACGAATCATTGTTTGGAACCAAATCGCATGTGTCGACTGATAACGTTATAAAATGACATCATCACTGGGCGTGCATGGATTGTGTTGCTGGAATATTTGTGTTAACCGTGAGTGTACATGAATTCTGTAATATTATTGGTCAAACACATTTACAAAATCTGTATTCATGGTTTTCATAGGTAATATTCTGTGAGTCGTACATAAACACTGAATTGCTCATTATCCATTGAATCTATACACACAGCCACCCAAGTGCGTAGCAAGGTTATGACTAGCGTTTTTTCATGCTTTGTTTACAAGGCAGGGTTTTTTCTCTAAATTTTTCATGGGTGGGGGGGGGGAC
>JXSR01S069002.1:29942-49311 GCA_000969725.1 Ophiothrix spiculata
ATGTCAATTATAGATATGGTCTATAGACTAAATAATATTACTTTAACATAAGTACTGAGGAAGCAAAGATGTCTAGCAAGGTTTATTCACAACACATCTCAATATGACAAAACGATTCAGCCTAATAGTGCATGTGATATGATGATAGCAGAGGTTTACTGTGTTGAAAGCGTAAATTAAAACTATTACATATAACATAATGAAGAACCTATTTATTTAATTGAAATCTAAACCAGATGGACGTAGAACCAAAATTGGATCCATTTCAGCGCAGTATGCATGTCATGCTAGATCTTCATCAGAATGTGCAAGATTGTTGACTAGAGGTCTTGTGATGCGACATACATGCTTCTGCATAGTCAAACAAAGATATGGCAATCAAATTGCAATATTGCTAACAAAATTGTCAACAAATATTGTCAATTATTAATGAAAAAATACAATTTATACTTGGATGTTGGATTTAATTTGTGAACGCGTGTTTATAGCAAGTACGCAGTGATCCCTGACGCGAGCGTATATTTTCAAGGTTATTTAGTTCGCGTATATGCACAAGGCTCTGAGTACGCGTTCACGAATTAAATCCAACAACTATAGATAAAATTGTGGTCAAAATGACAATTTCTTAGTGCATGATTGTAAAATCATCATTTTTGACTGTGTCGAAATGCACAATTCTTGTGAAAGGTGTGTGGGGCAGGGGCGTCGGAAGGAAAACAAGATGGTTCACGAACCAGTAGTCTCACCTGCGTATCGACCGCCTACTTAATCATTCAGTTGTGGGGGGTGATCCCAAGGAAAGGTCATTCAACGGGGTCACCATTGGCACTTTTGATCGCTGGTCCAAGACACACAATTTGACACCTTAATCGTTGAAATCGGACAAAGTTAAAAATTTGACCCCAAATGAAAGGTCGGAGGACGGGGTCACCATTGAAACTTTTGATCTCTGGTCCACGACGTACAATTTGACACCTCGACCTTTGAAATCGGTCCAAGTTGGAAATTTGACCTTTCTTTTGACCTTTAATCCCCAGTTTAAGGTCGGACAACAGGTCACCATTGACACTTTTGATCGCTGGTCTAAGACGAACAATTTGAGACCTCAACCTTTGAAATCGGACAAAGTTGAAAATTTGACCTCTGATTTTGGAAGATGTGGAACTTTGTTCATATACGCTGTTTTTTGGGGCGTTACCTCTCTGCTACTTCCAACTGACTGAATTTCCTTTGACCAAATAATGATCCATACAGCTCACTCCTGTAAATAGAAATATATAATTCCAAATGACATTTCAAAGAAAAAACAAACTTAGATGAACTTAGAAAATAGACACTTCTATAAAATTCATACAAAGACACCTACATATGCTGTTTGTTTCATCCTCAAAATAATTTAAGGGCACAGTTTTCTCGTCATTTTCTGAAATATTTTATACTTTGTAACCCAGCAACCGATAATTAAATCCATACAAAAGTATACATTTCTAGATGTGGATTATCATGTAGAAGATGATGGTTAGGTCAGTTTTGGACCAAAATGATTTTTTTTGTGTCATTTTTGGCCTATTTTAGGCCTATTTTTGGCAATATGTCAAAAAAGTCTAAAATCAAAAATTTGAGATTAATGTGTTCCTAGACATGTGTATCTAGATTCTAAAAAGCATAACAGGTCCAACTTTTATTTTTCAAAATTTAGTTAGGTTGTTTACAAATATAGTGGTCCAAGAACAAGGGTTTTTGGACCTTTAAAATCATACATTTTAGTACAAAACTGACCTAACCATCATCTTCTACATGAAAATCCACATCTAGAAATGTATACTTTTATATGGATTTAATTATCAGTTGCTGAGTTACAAAGAATAAAACATTTCAGAAAATGAGGGGTGAACTGTGCCCTTAAGTGACAGTCAATTATTTGCAGATTAGCAGATGATGTACTTAATAAATTACAAACCAATTAACAGTCACTACATAATAGATGCTGTGTTCAATAATAACACAAAATCCCATTATCTTTTCATAGTACTTTAACCTCTGGTTCAAAATGAGTTTATCAGTATCAAAGCCAAGTTCATATCACAAAATGTTGAAGGTTAAGCACTATAAGGGCGTATCTGCCTAACAACAATCACAAGAACAGAATATTTCAAAACCCGGTAACTATTTCCTGATAATCAAATCCATAATAAAACTACCGTCAAGACAAAAAAGGAACATGGTCCGATTGCTTCAACTTTTTTTCAAACTTTTTGAGATTTTGGTACCATATTTTTCTTATTACCCATGTAAAATTTCACGGCTGAGTTATAGTCCATTTTGGAGGTATACATGAAAAAAAAAGTGTATTATTATGGTAACCATAATTAATTTTACACAATAACACATCACAAAGGTGGCTCTAAAATACAAAATTGCCCAAAAAATCAAAACGGTTTGACTGATTCAGCTGAAACTTGGAACTTAAACCTCTTTAGTGGGCATCTTTCACATGACTTTTACTTAGTTTTAATAATCAAGGGGGTCACTCAAGTATAATGCTGCAGGCATAACGTGACCAAGAAAAAGGCGAATTAGGGTTGTTTTTGAGGACAGAAGGGTGAATCAGGTGACACTGTTTAGGGTATCAAAGCAGACATTTTAGCTCATTTTCAAGAAATAGGGCACTTTTTTCAAATTCTAGTGTAAAAACGGTAACGGTAAATTATAAATAAAATGTACATTTTGACTTCAGAAACAATCACCCTTTAGGGTGTGTTTTAAAAACCTGTGTCACGCTATGCCTACAACATTATACTTGAGTGCCCCCCAGGGTAATCATTAATAAATCCAGAAGTGCAGTTTTACTTATAGTTTTAATCACTGGCAATTCCTCTTGTAGAAGTGGCTTTTTTAACATGACATTATATATTAAGGGCACAGTAAACCCCTCATTTTCTGAAATATTTTATGCTTTGTAACTCAGCAACCGATAAATAAATCCATATAAAAGTATACATTTCTAGATGTGGATTTTCACGTAGAAGATGATGGTTAGGTCAGTGTTGGACTAAAATGTACGATTTTGGACCAAGGTCCAAAAAACCCATGTTCTTGGACCATTAATTTGTAAACAACCTAACAAAATTTTGAAAAAATAAAAGTTGGACCTCGAATGCTTTTTAGAATCTAGAAACACATGTCTAGGAACGCATTTCTCACATTTTTGATTTTTGACTTACTTTTTGAAATATTGCCAAAAATAGGTTCACAATTGGCCCAAAATGATTTTGTTGTCATTTTTGGCCTATTTTAGGCATTTTGGTCCAAAACTGACCTAACCATCATCTTCATCATGAAAATCCACATCTATAAATGTATACTTTTATATGGATTTACTTTTCGGTTGCCGAGTTACAAAGCGTTAAAAAATTCAGAAAATGAGGGGTTAACTGTGCCCTTAAACTACCATGAACAATTATTGGTAGCAAATTGAATTTAGAGTCCAGCGATTTCATCACTGCAACATCGCTCGATGTCTACCGATATGCAGACTTCAAAAGTAAAAGCGCAATATGTGTAGTGCGTGTAAAGACTGCATATCGGCAGACGTCGTGCGATGGAATATCTGTGAAATCGCCGCACTCTGAATGCACCAATAGACTAAATAATATTACTTTAACCCTTTGAACCCTGGCCATTTCGCGTGTATCTGTACCACTGACCCGGGCCAACCCGAAAGTTTAAAAACAAAATATAACCTCTAAACTTACTTAGATTTTAATTTCCCTTGCTTTAAGTTTTCTTTTTACAGTAGTCTGAAATATTCCAATAACCAGCATTCACAAAAAACACTGCTTATGTCGACCAACAAATTTTGACATTTACGTTGTAGTCTATAGGCAAAGCCACATTTGTTGAAAATTGTGATCAAATTTGCAAAAATATGTGGAATTTTTCACCTCTGTCGAGTAAATAAGAGCAATATGACCCATCAACCATGGGTTCAAAGCTTCATTGATGTCTTCCGATATAAATAAGACCATTGAAAATTGTAACTGCCCATGTCTGATGACAGACACATCAAGTTTCTGACACTTGACCTTGAAGCCGGTATTATACCGGCTCATCGGGTATACGGTACATGTACATGTTAGCCGGTATACCGGCTCGTCAGGTTCAAAGGGTAAAGTACTGAGGAAGCAAAGATGTCTAGCAAGGTTTATTCAGATTTTTCTCATTACCCATGTAAAATTTCACGGCTGAGTTATAGTCCTAAACCTCTTTAGTGGCCATCTTTCACATGACACTGAAAGCCAATTTTTGAAAAATCGGACCAAGCTCCTTTAATGTTTCTTTCCAGATGAATAATCTAATAAGATCGTTCATCTTATAAAGAACCATTAGGTTTTGAAATCTTTTGTTCTTGTGATTGTTGTTATGTAGGTCCGGTCTTGTAGTTCTCAACCATTTTGTGTTAATACGTTAATACCTATATCACATCCACCACAAAAACCTGATGGATTTGACATACTGACTCTCATGCAGTGACCCAAAATCAAGATATCATTTGCTGGATATCATTTTCTTTACTTGAGCTGCTCATGGTGCCTTGTGCACACATGACCAGCTTGGGTAAAAGTTCACCTCATCCAGCTATGTTTAGCAATATAAGTGTTGAAACACTGAATGCATAATTATTTGTTTTATCCCTTTCCTGGCTGACCATTTTCCCCACCCCAGGCTGAAGGCATTTTACCTTTAAACTGACCTTGAAAGTAAATTCAAATTATCCTTAGACATATCCTACATAATTCAATGAGACGTAAGCATAATACACCTGTTTGAACTATACAAATCGCCTGGAATAGTAATTTTGAAGGTCAGAGGCAGTGAGTTCAGTTAAAGTTCACTGTTGGTTACGCCTGTGGCTGACAGTAATTAGGGCGTACCCCATCCGCCCTACGGCAGGAAAAAGTTAAACAGAAATAACATAATTACCTAGCATCATCTGCCATGTTGCATGCATCCATAGGAGCCATGAAACTCACCAACTTTTGATGAATATCATACCTGCACGAGATATAAAGAAAACAAACTAATTATGATAACGTCCATTTCATTCTGTCATTAAATTCACTACATATCATGATATCTGAGAGCATTCAATGAGTGTAATAAGCTTAGGCCTAAAAAAATAATTGTTTGATTGGCGTTACATAGAAAATAAATAGGGTAGGTTGGTTTTTGAAGTCTATGTTTCACATACAAGAACACAAAATATACGACACATATACAAAAACATCTTCACTTTTCTGTAACACATCTTTTATTTGTCATTTTGAATGTCCTGCAAGACATATCTTGAGACCCAATGAATCGATTCCCTTCAAATTTGGGATTTGGAGGTTTTTTACCATGCTCAAAAAAATAAAAATATTTACGGTCGGTGGTAAAAATAGGTCGGTCGGGTTACGCCAATCAAACAATTTTTTTAGGCCTTATCACCAAACATAATATAAAGGCTTGTCTATTCAAGTAGGAAAGGCTTATCTTTTCATGAAAGCTAACTCAAACTATCAAACAATTTAAGTGCAGACCCTTTTTGTTATTATTGTGTAGACTGGTCACACATGCACTATGCATAAGTTCACTGTTAAAGGGACTAGCCTAGATTCCACTTAGAATTAAAAACTTATGGAAATGCTTTAAATAAAGCTTAAAAGTGTAGTAAAATACAAAAAAATACAAAAATGTACACATAAATGGCTCAAATTGACAGCAAATTGATTTGCAATATATCTATATGTGATGGTGGTGTGACTATCCAGTGTTTTCTAAATCCCAAATTTGTACCTAAGTCTGGATTTACCAGATAAAAGATCAAATGAAGCTCTTGGAGATAAGTTAATACATATCAAAAGCGAAACAATTTTATCAAAAATAATTTTGCTTACCCATCACAGGTGTAGAAACAAGATCTTTTTAAGATTTGAAACTAGAAACACTTTTTCAACCACGACAAAAAATACAGCTGGTAAATAATTTCATTTTTCTCCTCTATTACAAAAATTCAGCGGAAACTACTAGTAGGATATGTTAGTATAATCATGTACTATCGATAAATGTGAAAAAACATATATAGTCAGAAAATCAGCGAACAGGATCTGGGCCAGTCCCTTTAAGTAATGAGTGCAATAATATTGAACAACACGATACTAATGAAGATGCTAAAGTCACCTCATAATTTGCGTCAAACTCTCCTTGCAACTTAACTCATCCATGCATAACTCATAATTTAGAAAACATCAGTGTTAAGAAAAAGTGTGATCGATACAATTTGATTAATTTAGTTGAATTACAACAATAGCAAGCAGCCTACCTAAGTTTTCTCCCTTTGCTGGCTTTAGTATCCACATGCTTCTTCACTTTGCTTCTCAACTTTTGAACCTCCAGCCATTGTCTGTTATAAATTGACAACAAAAATATGTGGTTAAACAGTGCATACAAGACCCAGGAACTAAAGTATGTCTTAGGTGGATTTGTTTTGGGTTTTTTTCCTAGGGGCACTCATATTCTAAAGTGCATATCGTCATGTGAGTGCAAGAAAGTTGTATCTGCAATGGCTGCCCCAAGTTATATTTTTTACACCTTCACAAGAATATGAAAAATCCCTCAAAATGTTCCTGTCTTATGTCAGTGGTTCTTGAAATGGTTCTTCAGGTGACGGTGTCATGGTTCTTCAGGTGACGATGTCACCTGAAGAACCATTTCAAGAACCACTGACCAAAGACCGGAGGTCACGCAGTGTGCAATCCAAATTTATGACGTAAGGCAGCTATTGCAGACACGACTTTCTTGCGCTCACATGACAATATCATCCTCAAGTTTGGCCCCTAATAATTTTGCCTCTTAAATTAGGATTTTGGGTTGATTCAAAATGATAACCTAAACAAATGATTTTACAAGCTGTCCACGTCCTAAACTTGAGGTTTGCAAAGATATCAATCTTTAATCAGGGATAAATGTTAGCTGTATCTGCCCCTGTTGGTTTAACATATCACCAACAAGGACAGGAGTAATGCAAAATAATCCATTACATTTACTTGTCAAGAAATTGTGGGGTCAAATTCCCACAATGCTGCTTGAAGTAGAAGGGCCCAATAATAAGTGAGATTGTGTTATTTATTGTCCATATGCCTGAAATTTATTTCAATAGACAACAGACGACACATTTTCATTTGGGGGCTAATTAATTTCCAGAGGGTGAATTAAGCCCTTCCCACCATTCAATTCAAACTGCTATATCCACATCGTATAAACAGCACACTGAGTGAACCAACTGCATAGACTTATATGATAAAACTACTGATGGAAAACTTGCTATAGAAAATTTATTATTTTGTCCAAGTGTGAATGAAAAGGACCTTCAGAAAGAGGATAACCACAGCTTGATATCAATGCAAACAAATCTCAGTTGGACAGAGTTTTTCATTCCCAAAATACAGTTTGAAATAGAGTAAATTCAAACTGTTTACCATACAAATGAATGCAGTAGTGGAGTGACCTTGGTTAACATTCCATTGGGTCTACTGAGTGTTGCTGTGTGTTATGGGAAGGGCTTAATTCACCCTGATTAATTTCCAACCTCCGGAACAAAAAAAATGGCCGGACAGCCATAAAATAGGGAGAGGAGTCATAACCTTCACATATTTTACATTTTGTCTCCATTTTTGCTGTTTTACACATATACTAAACATGGCCCCATACAATAGGTGCCGCTCAAAGAAAAGTACTATTTTCTGTGTTCTACAACTCAAGCAAATATGGCACTGGCAAGAACACTTCTTTATTGGGTGAATTATTTCGAATTACACACCAAACTTTGTGAATTTGCTAACTCCTTATTGTCCCCATCTCACCTTGTCAGCTGCACCGGGTCTGAGGTATCTGTGGTCTTCTTCTCAATCAATTCTCTCAACAACTGAAAATTTAAAGTGGACAAAATGTTTTTAGAAATACTTCATAGATTTTTTTTTAAAGCACCTGAGAACCAACTTGTGATTTAATCTGAGATTATTTGTTTGTAGGGTATCTTCAGAATCTACTTCAAATAAGATAGTTTTAAAAGTTGTTAAAGTATGATAGAATGTTATATAACAACTTTATATTGTAAACTGATAAGCCTTTTCCCCATTTTCTGATCATTCAAAATTTACATAAATGACCCACAGATAGTCTTATTATTTATTTATTCATTTTTATTTATTTATAGCATTTGGTGAAAAGCCAGGCTAATCCCAATAGTGCATTAAATTCAAAGGACACCTCCATAGTGTGAAAAAGAGAATATTGGAAAACATTTTCAATTTCAGATGCAGGAGGAAACCTAAGTGCTCAGAGAAAACCTGCCAGGACGAGTATGGATCGACACCCAAATTCAAGTACAACCTTGGTCCAACCAGGAATGGAACCCAGACTGCATTGATGAAAGGTGAGGGAAGAAACAGATTACATACCCGTCCCAATCAACCATTCAATCAATCAAAGGTGTTGCCTCAGATTCATTATATATCACATGGCCCTCAAAAACCTCAACTTGACAGAAAGTCATCCTTCCAGCAAATATGACATGAGATACCGATATTGTTCTTGTGTGCATTTTATGTTGCTCAGAAGTCTGTCTGTAGGACTGAAGGCCTTAAAATATCTTTTGTTTGTCCTTACAGCATTGACCTAATCATGCTCAGGCCTACTGTCAACCTCTTTTCTTGATATTTGATTATTTTTTTTTTTCAAAAAGTCAAACTTGAGTTTTTGATAAGAAATTTATCAAATATGAAGAAAGTTTTTAAATACTTACTATACTTTGATCACCACTAAATGAACGGGAATTATGAGGCTTTTCTTCATCCGCAAGTAAACATAAACCCATATACACGCGCGCCGTAGATACTGATGCGCAAGTCGCAGGTACAACGTGCGCTGCGTCTCCTGCAGTTGTGTTGTGTTCCGCTACGCACGCGGTTATCTGTATCAATGCACGATGTGAAGGAGCCCGCCTATTTGGTGTTGATCAAAGTACAGTATTAAAGAAGGAGCCCGCCTATTTGGTGTTGATCAAAGTACAGTATTAAAGATGTCTCTAAAAGTAGACATGACATTTTGGATGAAGCCACATTAAAAAGAATACAAAATCCAACCAACTGGCCCTACCCTCTGAAGGGTCCACATTTTACAGACAAAGAAATAATATGGTCATTTTGTTTCCTATACTTCTAACACTTTACCTGGTGATAGAAATCATCATCGTCAAATATTTCCTCATCATAATCCTTCAAGTGAGCATTGTGACCTGACTTGGATTCCTGGAAAACAAATAAAAAAAATTTAAAAAATTCCATCTTTATTTTGCTTAAGATGCTAGTCCCAACTGCCTTACTCTCCGAGTCTCTTCAACTCTTGTTGACTGGTTAAATCATTTTTCACAAAGGGATACTTTTTTGCATATTTTTATTTAGAACAATTTCAAATCATTTTTGAACTAGAATATGCGGTTCTCGAGAACCGCGCGGCCCGAGAACCGCGCGGTTCTCGACACAGATTGTCGATCAGGAGAGTTTGACATTTCTTTTGACCTTTACCCCCAAGGAAAGGTCAGGCGACGGGGTTACCATTAATACTTTTGATCGGTGGTCCAAGACAAACAATTTGACACCTTAACCTTTGAATTCAGATGAAGTTGAAAATTTGACCTCCCTATATCCTTTCTGTTGACCTTTGACCCCAAGGAAGGGTCGAACTACAGGGTCACCATTGACACTTTCGATCACTGGTCTAAGAGGAACAATTTGACACCTTAACCTTTGAAATTGGACGAAGTAGAAAATTTGACATTCCTATATAACTTTCTCTTGACCTTTGCCCCCCGAGATGACCTTTGACCTCACGCCTGTTGGGGTCACATGTGTGACACTATCCAGAGACCATTGTCTTTAAGTCCCATTGAAATCCATCAAAGTATGTAGAATTAACATTCAAATAAAAAAAAAATTATCTTTTCATATTCAATAGGTTTACATGTAAGAGCGCCATCTTAAAACGTATCTTATTCATTAATTATATACATTTACCAAAATAAGGTAGGGTTGACATTGAGAAGAGGTTTGGTTAACATTTACACAAAAAAATTGATTTCAGCCCTAGTCCCTAAAAACCTACTAAAATCGCCTATTTTCTGCCAAAAAACTACTAAATTCACATATTTTACGCCAAAACTTTCAGAGAAAATTACTAGCCACCCTTACCACCACTCCACCGATTTACATCACTCTACGCCTTGCCAGTTCTGAGAAACGAGCCCGGACAGAAGGAAGGACAGACGGACAACCAGAAAACATAATGCCTCCGGCGGAGGCATAAAAAGCAAAACATTGGAAACTAAAAAATTATGGAGTTGGAAACACCACTAGCAGCACCTACAATGATATTTGTTTGATATTACAGGGGGTTAATATTATAGTGACGAAATTTTAATTTATTTTGATTTTTTGCAATGTCTTTTTCTCCTTGTGGAAAGGAATTTGCAATTTTTAAATTCAACATGAAAATAATTAGTACATATTATACAAGTATCTGCTGCTAAAAAAGTAATTAGAGCAAACTTTCTAACCAGTAAAGAGAGAACCAGATATGTTATGGTAGGTGGGGTTTGGTGGGTGGAAATGGATGTGGAGGTTAGATATTGCAGAAGCGCCTAGCTACAGAGCTGCACTACAAAGTGCAGCTCTGTAACAACGGCGCGTATGTTCAAGGGTATTAGAAAAAAAAAATATCAATCAATCAATCAATGATACAAGTACTTGCATGAAAACATGCATACCCCATGAAGGGGTCTATTCGTACAGGGGACCCACGGCTTTACGTGACTGTCCGACCACGGAGCAAGTAGTATCAAATATGATCCATACATGCCGACATAGTATTAGTAAGCTTACAATCCACAAACAAATTAAATCTAAAGGTAAATTAGGATTTAAAAAACATCAGGAGTCCGAGGAGGTTTTCAAGACCCCACCAGAATCCTTTATTTTCGAGTAAAAACCTACCAAAATTGTCACCAGTGTTAGACAGTTCCAATAGACTTTGTATATACACTAACTATGTATGCTAATGCACAAGTGACATACATTGGGTGTTTACCAAAATATCAAAATAGATATGTCCTCGAATATCAAATGCTTAATGAACCGGTATGATTCTATTAAATAATTGGTGCTACTGTGACGTCACAGATTCATATTTTTCACCAAGTTTCACCATAAAAACGATAGTACAATTCTGATTCACAAAACAACAACATAAATTGATACTTATACAACATATCTACATATATGCGCGGTCGTATCGCTGGCCGATCTTTATTGACCAAGATATTAGGGGTAAAATCCATCCTCGAAAAAACTTATTACAATGCAGATAGAGACGGCTAGTGACCTACGATAGCTTTTAGTCGTACTGCGCACATTTACCTACGGTGAGGTCATAGCGTCTAGATCTGAGGGTAATATTTTCATTCATATTTACAGAGCTCCAGGAAAGCACAAACAACATCATGATTGATCAATTGTGACAGACAATGTGATCTTGAAGGTGGATCGAAATTGACTGTTAATCAGAACTTCTCTACATCGTTCAAATGTTGGGTACCTTACCTCATCCTCCTCGTCCTTCTCTTTTTCTTCCGCCTCCATTTTCCCTAGTATTTTGTAAGTAGTCCTTTTGAGTTGTGTTCTCTTTATTAGCCTGGCTTTATCTTGTAGAACCTGCTGAATTTGTGCTAGTGGTGACTTGTCAAATGAACTAAATGACTGAAAGAAATAAAGAAACAAAAATCAGACAATGAAAGGTATATATGACACCACTGATATTTCACATAATAACAATATGACATTTTTATGTTTATAAGCTAAACAAGATCTTAAAGCTCTACTTATTGCCATCAGGAACTGGTCACAATCAATTCGCTTTAACTATATAGCGCACCCTCTTCCCAATGTGCATGTCCTATGCCCTGGGTATTAGATCGTAATGTTTATCATCACAGCTACGAAGGATTGCTCAGGTCAATCAAGCAATTGACATTAAGGGGTTTTCTCTGAGATGCAGTTGCTTACGACTGCGGGATAACGATTTTTTACATAGTAAAAAGTCAAAAAAATTGTTTGCATCCGTTTTGCGTGCGTAAATTTCAATGCACACTGAACACATGCTTTACTAAAGCGTTTGGTTAATCACGCGCCGCATCGCTGCGTAATATATACGCGGGAAATTATGCAGGCGCAGATGTGCAATCAAAGTAATCAAATTTTGTTTTTTTTCTTGAAAACTAACACGGTGACCATATTTTTTTATTTCAGTATTTTGAAGAGCGAAAAGAGTGCTTTAACATATGTAAAAATTAAAAAAATAAATGGAGGATTTACTATTTTACAAGCACATAATGATCGACATTTTGGAGTTTTCCCTATACTTTGTATGGTTAATCGGGTGATTTTTGGGGAAAACATGTACTTTTTGAAATGTCTGTATCTCAAAAACGAGCACGGTGACCTATAGTTTTTATTTTAGAATCGTTATCAGCACAAATAAATCTACCAAATACTAAATTTTTAAGAAAATAAATGGAGTATTTGCATCTTAGAGAAAACCCCTTAAATATCTTGCCAAGGACATAGCCTGTTGGCCACAGTGAGGCTCGAACTCATAACCTTCAGATAGTACTGCGCTGTTCCACTAGACCACATTAGCTCTAAAAATACTATAAAATACAGTAAAAGTGAAACTTGTCACAGCCGAATACAACAAACAAGGGGGTTCTCGAACCACACGTCTCGCCTGATTTTGGTTCGTAAAGGATTTCAGCAGAGACATTTATTATCCGCAAATGGTCACATTACTGATGATTGTTTAGTCAATGTTGGACCACGGTTTAAAGATGTTTGGTCCATGTGGGGTCAAGGGGTCACAAGTTATGTCCATATCCTTGAAATGACCTGAGGTCATTTATTGACCCTGAAATGTCCCGAGGTCAACTTTTTGACCATTTTGGAAATTTGACCTCAAATGACCTTTGAACCTTGATTGGCATTTATCTTGGCCAAAATGCTATCCATGGTCCATGTTTTTTCCATGGAGAGTCAAGTGATAAGATATTGCCGACTTCTGTAATGACATTGGGTCAACTGTTTGACCTTGGGATGACCTCTACTTAACTTTTTTACCATCTTGGAAATTTGACCTCAAATAACCTTTTGACCTTGACTGACATTGACCCTGGTTCAAGAGTTGCATATGGTCCAGGTTTAACCCATTAAAGGTCAAGGGTTCATGAGCTATTGCTATGACCTTGAAATGACTTTTACTGACCTCAGGTCATCTTTTTGACCTCAAAATGACCTCAGGTAAACTTTATCACAATTTTTTTGAATTTGACCTCAGATGACCTTTTGACCCCAACTGACCTTGACCTTAGGTAAAGCACTATCCATGGTCCAAGTTCAAGCCATGTAGGGTCAAGGGTTCATGAGTTATAAGTGTGACCTCAAAATGACCTCGGATGACCTCAGGTCAACATTTTGAACAATTTTGAGATTTGACCTCAAATGACCTTTTGACCTTGACCACACACCCCAAAAGTTTCGCAGCGCAAGTTTATCCCGAGGCCCTTCACTTCACTAAGTTTCGTCATCATGCGCCTAACTAAAAATTACTACACACGCACACACACACCTACACACATACACATACTACGTACAGACAGAGTGACTGCTAAGTCTCTTCTGAACTATAGTTCAGGCGAGACAAATACACAGCATTAGAAGATTATCCATACCTCCCTACAGGATAAATCTATTCCTTTTACACTCGCGGTCTAAAGTATTTCCGCATAAACACTTTATTCAGCCATATCTCACAAGGCGATAATAAGGAAACTATAAATCACGTTTTTCGACCCATTTGTGTTGTTGCCCCCTACCCGTACGTGAAGGGGTTGATCCCGTTCGGAGCTCAGTTTTACACCTAACTAGATTACCTATCAGATCTGACCAAAAACAACAAAAGTTTTCAGATGTTTTCCTTGTAAACGCCTTGTGAGATATGGCTGAATAAAGCGTTTGTGCGGAAATACTTTAGACCGCTAGTGTATATTTGAGAGAATATAAGAGGACTTGTATATTTCAAGATTTATATAACTTTAAGTAAGTTGGTTATGAGCACTAGATGCCCAAATATTTCACACAACAAATTTAACTTTTATCCCCCCTGCCTTCCATTCTATACACTACTACCTTTGCCTTACCTTACTACTGATTTTGCCTGATGATAGCTTAGTCCTATCATGCCATTTCTGTATAGCATCATTTCTATAATTTTCAAAGTCTTTATGTCGTTTAGCTAAATGTTCCCCAAACTCTGCCTCCTCAATTTTCCTCTTCTTTCCATGAAATCCATTTTGACTTTCTTTGTCATTCCCTTTAGCTCGCTTAATGGCGATTTCATCATCGCTGGAGATCTCTTCATCGTCACTTGGGATCTCTTCATCATCACTGGGAATTTCTTCATCGCTGTGAAAATAATTTGACTAATTAACTCTACAATTTGGATGAAGTGGTTCATACATAATTGGTTACACAGGATTATCAAAAATAAGCCATACCTTATATTATAAGAATTATCTTAGCATTTCATATTCAAAATTCTTCTTGCACAATATTAGTAATTAACTGATGAAAGCATGTCTTAAAAGATCTTATGATAATATTATCAATATTTTTCCAACTAACACCCTGTGGGACATGTTGTTCTCACCCTGACCCCGTTGTTCCTTAACAATTTACCCCACCCCAGGCGGCGAAAGGATTTTTTCTAGACCGGACCAACAGCTTTTCATGATTTCCTGGTCAAGATGAATATCTTTACCTGAGTCTCAATCTTTTATAACGTGTTTAACAATGATTACAGTTAAGGTGTTTGGTCCATGAGAGATCCGCCCGAAGAATTTTAGTAAAAATCGGCATGAATGATATTTTATCGATGTAGAACCGATTTTTAAAATAAAAATTGGGGATCACCGGACTCGTTTTTGCATGAGATTCGGTTTAAAAACAGCATTTTTGGAGGTTTTGGGGAATAAATTAGTACAGAGGTCTATGGGAAATGTGGCAAAAGTGAAATTATTTAGTGTTGTTTCAAAAAATCTGCCCGAGCATTTTTGTTAATTTTTTCACAAAAGTTGCGCATAAGTATGTTCTTTCAAATAAAAAAATAAAAATTGGGGGTCACCGACTTAATTTTCAAAAAAAATATTAAAATATGGTCATTTTTAGCTTCAAAACACTACTCAAGAGTATATGCGCATGCGTATTGCGGCACTTACCTACTCGGAAACTAGCGCGTACTGGTACGCGTGGACCAAACACCTTAAGCTAAAACTATTACAAAAAAAATTGACTTAATTTCAAACACACAACCTGAATTAGGATCTCACGAATCTCTGAATGTTGTTACAGTAGGCCTAAAAAACAAAGACTATAAGTATGTTCCAATTTTAGTACTTTTTTTCTCCAAAACATTCACGTATGACTTCAAATGGCCTGTTTTTTTACCAATCATAGATTCATGCTTTACGGGACATTTATATACATGATTTATTAAAAGCAACATCTCTGTGATGCCACAAGTCTAAATGTAAATTATTCGGTAAAGGAGAAATTAGGTTCTCAACTTGACAAAAAAAAAATTGACATTATATTTGAGAACAAAAATGATGAAGACACACAATAAAGTTACTCACAACTAACAAACCATACATGCATGCTCACTTTTACTGTAATAAACAATTCTTCTTAGTCCTTAAAGAATTAGATAACAGTACGAAAGATGAACTATGAACGTAAAAGTTAAAATTGATGTTAAACTGTTAAAGACACAACGATACTTCTTGCTCCATTTTATTTTTACCCGGAATGACCTTTTCGCATTTACCAAATGTAAAATTTCCCTGACCCGGAGTAAAATTTCCCTGACCCGACCAACCCCAGTAATATTCATTCTGGAACGTACCTAACCCGAAAATAGCTCTAAAAAAATTACGAACCGGTTTTGGTCTGGTCCCAACTCTATCATAACTGACACCGACTTCTTTGACTTCTATTAATCATCAGCTTTTATTGAATAAAATCAATTAATAGCCTGTGTGATAGCGCGATCTAATCTGTTAAGATTATTTCTTATTTACGCAAACAACGGCATGGTTACTATCAGGAAACAATGACTTCTTATGATGACCTGCATATGTGTTGTCATTAGCGCTAAATGCGTTTTCTCATAAAACGAGAATCAAGCACGGGTATGCACCCAACACACATGCGTTTATTATATTACGTGATGATCATCATGTCTGGACTGATTGAAATTCTCTTATAGGGATAGGTAAACCTTTAAGTAAGAAACAAGTTCAATAAAGTATTTCTTTATAAAATTATAATTAAAAGGCATTAAAAATGTCGAAAGAATTCACACAATGACCTCAAAAAAGATGTGCGCAGTTATTTACTCACCTCACGTTTTTAAATTTGCCTATTGGTATCTAATGCTGTGTCATCAACAACAGGCCTTGTGTTTGAGTTTTTCATCAACACAGTTCTGTGTAACTATCATGGCTTACATTTATGATGTCTCAAGGTAATACTGCAATTAAATCAAAACTTTCCCATCCCTCCCACACATATATCCATCCTTCACCAACCTTTGCTCAATGGTATCAGGTGCTAACTCATCCTATACTAGGAATGCTGACATTGAGCGCTTGAATAGGCAGCTGGCTGTATTCTAGTGGTAACGGAATACATGTAGAGCGCTTTGATCAATTATGGAAAAGCGCTATATAAGCAGCGACATTTATTATACATGCCCTGTGTTTTTCAAAGCAATACTTTTGTAACTCTACCATACCAAACAAAATCTATCAAACATACATATCAACATATACTACAAACTTTTGTCCGTTAGTATCTTGCACCGACCCATCCACGTCTTGTTTGATTTCTGGGGTTTTCATTAGCATTGTTTCTTGCATAGCTCAACACTACCACCACACACTTCTTACACACACACCCCCACACACACACACACCCTTCTTTCCATCCTACCAACCTTTGTCCATTACCATCTGGTCCTGACCCATCCACAACATGTTTTGTGTCTGGGTTCTTCATCAGCAATGTTTCTTGTAACTCTATCATGGCTGACATTACCACCACCCACTTCCTACAAACACACCCCACCCCACACCCCACACCCCAACTAACCTTTGTCCATTAGCATTTGGTCCTGACCCATCTACAACATGTCTTGTGTCTCGGTTTTCATCAGCAATGTTCCTTGCAACTCTATCATGGCTGACATTACCACCACCCACTTCCTACAAACACACCCAACCCCACACACCCCTCCCCCATCCTACCAACCTTTGTCCATTAGTGTCTGGTCCTGACCCATCCACAACGTGTCTTGTGTCTGGGTTCTTCATCAGCAATGTTTCTTGTAACGCTACCATAGCTGACACCAGCTTCTGTAAGTCATCTTTGCCTGGAAAATGCAGATTGACAAAATGATAATTATACAGTTAGTCAAGAAACAATTCACATTAGCTCAATAAGCAGAGCGGAAGGTGTAAAGTTTGAGCCTCGTCGGTGCCAAATTTAAATGGGCTTGAAATGACTTTGGACAAGGGTCAACTGGGGATCTGATCCTCGCAGTGATAGTTTAATACAGGATGATCAGTCCGGGCAACGAACCTGATTTGGTTCGCGAACCTGATTAGGTTCAGTCAAACCAGATCTGAATCGGAATTTGATGTTTTTGTGGGTTTTTGTTCCCGGGAGAGTTTATTTGAGGTTTGGATAAACTTTTCTTGCCGTTTTATTAACCTTTGAGATATTGCCTAAAAATCTGTTGTGAGTTTTTAAATATCTGCCGTGAGGTTATGTGTTAATTAAGACAATAGAATTAATTAGATTACGTAATCGATTAAATATATTAATTAGATTACGTAATCGATTAAATATGTAAATTATTTTAAAACTTTTTCAACCAAAAATATAAAATTGTTTACTAAGAACAATTATATGTTGATAAAATAGCAAAAAATTGTATCTATAATAGTTAAAACTAGGTTTAAAATTTGAATCTAAATGTATAAGTGCAATGCATTGTGGGAATTTTTGTTCCAAATCTGGTTCAACCGAACCAGATCTGGTTCGCGAACCTGATTAGGTTCGTTGCCCGGACTGATGATAGTATGAGTTAAATGTAGCTGACTTAGGTCATGCTGGTCACTAAACATCTGTTAAGTGTGCTGAACCCAAATTTACATCTTTACTTTCCCCAACTATCATCTCCACTTGGTCTTCCTTCCTTAATTTGTCAGCATCCCTGTTTATTTTTTAGGCTTTGAAGAAATATGAATCTCGTTTTTGCAACCATCTAAGCCGCCATTTAAAAAGTAATCGTTTACAGGCTCATCGCTAAACACGCAAACTGAACAAATAATTCGCAAGTAGTACCCTACTGTGGAGGAGACAAAACATTACTCTAACTAATAGTTGGTGCTGTTTCTCCCAGGCAGTGAATCTAAACTTGTTTTCCAAATCATTGTTTGTGTATCTATGCTCTAATTGAAAGTAAAGACATGTCGTAAATCTGTAAATCATATGACTATCAACATTTTTGACAATCAACAACAGGTCTATCAATCAATCAATGATACAAGTACTTGCATAACATGCATACCCCATGAAGGAGTCTATTCGTACAGGGGACCCACGGCTTTACGTGACTGTCCGTCCACGAAGCAAGTAAAGTTTCTTGCCCAAGGAAACAAGGAGACGAAAACCGCCCGGCCCAGGGCTCGAACCCACAATCTCTGTATTACGAGACCCGTGCTCTAGCCGCTTGGCCACGCTCCCCTCTCGGATCAGTGTTGCATTCCTGCATTTATCTATACATTCATGTATAATATACCTTTAGTGAGTGCCTCCTCTAACTCCTCCCCACCATGCTCCGCAAAGTCCTCTACAGCATCATGCTGTGGCATCTGATTGGTGGATGTTAACACTTTTTGTAGCTTGATGCGAGCCTCCAATAAGCTATCCCATAATCCTGTGTGATAAATGGAGAAAAATATGTCAAACTGCATTGGGAGCATTATAAATCTTAAAATGTACTGATTTAAAGAATTTTTGTAAGATGTGTTACAAAAACAATGTTTATTTTGATATTATATCGCTTATTTTTCATGTCAGGTTTCTTGAGAATGCAGGAG
>JXSR01S069002.1:103771-114878 GCA_000969725.1 Ophiothrix spiculata
TTAGGCCATTATAATGAAAATTTATTATTTTGGGGGGATTTTGGCGGCCATCTTGGATTTTGAAAATGCCAAGAGGCAAAATTTTACACACCCTCCAGAATATATTTCTTTAGGCATATATCAAGTCAAATCAATCAACAAAAAAAGTCTGTACTAACTTTCCACCCTGCAGGCCATATACTCGAAATTCATCCTGACTACTACTTGGAAGGTCCACCCGCCCGTAAAACAGGGTGGGTTTTTTTGGTCGCCTTACCAATATTTTCCTACCCTATCTATTCAACAGAATTGCTGACCTGAAAAAGTTTCCTCATCAATTCAGTGTCTCAAACTAAGAATAAAGTCATCTTAATTTGAGTCCTCATTTGGAAGATCCACCATTACACTTTCAATTGCACATGAGATTTCACTGACATTATTAATACATGGACTGCATATTGGATAGCGTGTACATATGTGGGTTGCTCTGACAAAATGAGCAGAAAGTTGCGAATGAAGATTTTGAATAAATGGCTTCTAAAATAATTTTTTTGATATAAAACACATCCAATGATAAGTGATTAACTATACGTCGAGTTTCGAAGGTCAATTATGCTGGGAAATGCAATTAATCACGGTTAATTGATCACATTTTGCTATCACACACTATAGTAATCAGAAATTTTAAATTGATTTGCAGCTGATTTTTATTTCCAGATTTTCAGTGGACTGTCTTGTATTTTGTTCTCTTATTGTGGAATGGGGCAAGAAAGTGTGACATATGTAAACATTTGTGGGTTGCTTAAGGTGGCATTTCATTAGATGGGTATGCTGAAAAGGTGGTGTTGTTACATTTTTTCGTGGGTTCTCGAACTTAATTTGATGTAAATTCACTATTCCTTGGCTTATTGACTTGTTCAATGTCTCATTTGAAAGCTTACACTTGCTGCTATTTATGACAGTAATTTGGCTTTCATGGGTTACATAATTTAAGAGAGACAATGGTTTGAACTTGGCAGTACAAGGGTGGTGGTGCCTAAGGTTGCGGTGCCTACGGATGCGGTAGATACCCAAATTGAGACAATATCGCCATTTTGGAAGGTTTGACACTGCTGTAACATTCACAAATGGATTCTGTGACCTCAAATACATACAGATAGTAACTAACATGGCTAAAATTTGGTATATAAATCGAGTAATTGGCAAATTTATCATTTTTAGACCTTCCTCAGATCCCCTCCCCGTTAAATCAGTTTTTTGGGCAGAACTTACTCATTTTTTGCCCGATTTTGACAAATTTGGTGTCAAAATGTTCAGGGGATCAAGGTGCATCAATTAAGAGTTAAGACAGAATGATTTGAAATGTGCCATTTTCTCCCCTTGTGTAGCCCGCCTCTAATTAATTGAAGGTCATTAACACCAAGACCCTGAGGAGTCTGTTTCAAGTTTAATGCATCATAGTAACTATTAAAGTGTTTAAAACACAACCTGAAAAAATGAACTATTTACCATTAATCATTCCAAATTATGACTTGTTTTAGTAAAAACGGGCAATTTTGAGTAAAACACATTTGAAAATTACAGTTTGCATTGCGGTCTATGGAGTAATTAACCTTAATTAGTCCATTATGCCAAAACAAAAGTGATATTTGGCTAAAAAGTTACTTGAATTGAAAGAGATCAATAATATCAACATCATATCAAACAATTGTTTTTTTGACCATTTTGACCATGTAACACATTTTTGACCCACCTCATGAAATGCCACCTTAAGCTAAATGAGTGGAAGAAAGTTGCGGATGAAGATTCTGAATAAACGGTTTCTAAAGTAGAAAAAATGGTAAAAAGGTCAAAATTCCATTTTTTTACATAACACACATTCATGCATAAGTCTTTCAACACTGCCTCCAGTTTTAAAGGTCAGTTATGCCGGGAAGTGCAATTATTAACAGTTAATTAATCAAATTTTGCTTCTGAACACTATGGTAATCAGTTACTTTAACATCGATTTGTGGGCTATTTTTTATATCCAGATATTCAGTGGAATGCCTTGGATTTTGATCTCTGGAGAAAGAAAAAGTAACATATTTATATACCCTTTCGAAAGCTGAGATTATAGAGAATTAAAATATGTCATAAACTCAATTTTGAAATTTGCGACTTTTCGCTCATTTTGCCAGAGCACCCCTCATATTGTATGGCGCATGTCCAATATATAGATAAATGTGATCTCTCAATATTCAGATATCAAACACTGTCATCAGAGACACTACAGAAATGGCATCGTTGGGTTTGGAAAATACAGCTGCAGTGGAACCTCTTTAACACGAAATCTGTTGGGCCACACTTTGTGTTATCAGAAATTTGTGTTATGCATCACATTTTTTATACAAATCCAATGCCAGGGACTTGAAAATCAGCTTTGTGTTAACAGGGCTTTTGGGTTAACAGATTTCGTGTTAAAGAGGTTCCACTGTATTATTTTGATACTTACATGATGTGAAGCAAACTGGATTTCTTTGATGACAGATTTGGAGTCCACTTTGAGAGGGCAGGAGATGATCACAAATCCTGCAAAATGGAGATCACATTCTACCTCATCTCTGCTAATCTCTCTCAGCTGTGGGAAAGGAAGTGATATTATTATTCAAATTGGGAAATTTTCTATATAGGATGCACAGAAATTTCTTGGACAATGTAAACAAAAATAAAGGGTGGGGTTGCATTTAAACATGGACCAACATGTCAACAACTTACGTCATAGTGCTACCTTTGCTTTGAGTAGGATTGGAAAATTGCAGAAATACCATAATCCAGTCTCCACTCAGAAACTTATTCAGGCCTTTGACATAAGCAGACTTGATAACTGTAACTCTGTTCTGTACGGGCTGTCATTGAAAGACATCAGCAAGTTACCAAGGATCCAAAACATGGCCGCTCGGTTAATTTCTCTCACCGAAAAGTGTGATCACATTACTCCAATCCTCTGTGACCATACCAAGACCTACGGGGACACTGCCTTTGTTGTTGCTGCCTCAGCACTGTGGAATGCCCTGCCCATAGCTGTCTGCAATTCACCCAGTGTTGCCCAATTCAAAGCTCAGCTGAAAACACACTTGTTTAAAAATTACTTCCTCAGTTTAATTGTGTGTAATCCATGCTCTTGATGTTTGTATATATTTATATTTCTCTATATAGCAAATTGAGATGTTTTTACGTTATTATGCGCTCATAAGTGTGTTTATATTATTATTTATAAACAATAGGGCCCTCTCTGGATTCCTGTTTATACTGTCGGAATACAGAACAAAACATGACAATCTCAACATAAACAGAGTGGAGTAAAGCGAGGGTAGCACCACGCTTTCAGCACAAACTAAGCAATTACAGATATCACAACCACTAACTACTGCCAATCAATATATGCACTGTCTTTGTGATACTTGTTGTTTTGCAGAAATTTAAAAAATTTCTTTATACAAAAGCATAATTTAAAAAAAAATTATTTAAATATTTAGTCTCCTAACTAAACTGATCAAATTAGACAATAGAATTACAAATCATTGTCCTTTATGCTGCTTTCATTACTTGTGTAGTTTTGCAGCTTTGTCACTGCGTGACATATATTTTTTGCAAAAGCTTGCCACTTCCGGTCGTCGTAACGGCGAAGCTACATAATTGATATCGGCAATTTTTTGTCACACAACAAGATTTTTTCGAGTTGAAATGAATTCAACTTTCAGAGCGACATGGAGCAGCAAAACTGCAAAGCTACAAAAGTGCAAAGCTATGAGTAAAACGAACCAAGCGACAGAGCTGCAAAGTGACAGTAAGTATGAAAGCAGCATTACGCAGTTAAAAAATTGTGGGCAAGTTAATAATGTAAACTTAAAAACATCATTGGATTGTACTAACCGGAATGCACACATATGATTGAAAAGGTTCAATTTCTGTTATCTTGAAGCTTGTTATCTAGCAACTATTTGACCCACTTACCCTTTGTGATGTAAGTGAACCCAATTTCCTGTATCCCAGAGCCAAGACTCTAGCTCCTTGTCTGGACATCTCAAGGTATACATCATCATAATCACCAGGGACTTGATTTATGTTATCTTGAAGCAACTGTTTGACCCACTTACCCTTTGTGATGTAAGTGAACCCAATTTCCTGTATCCAAGAGCCAAGACTCTAGCTCCTTGTCTGGACATCTCTAGGTAGACATCATCATAATCACCAGGGACTTCAGAAAACTGCAATGAAACCAATACAAACATTTCATCTTGGATCTGCACTTTATGTTGATCTTTAGACATGAATAAATTGTTTTGAAGTATTTGACAGTATATTTACATATATTGAACAAGTTCACCATAAGAAAAAGTAAACTTTGTCTGCTCTTTTTACAAATTTAGGCTAATAAGTTTCTCTGAAACATATTTATGAAGCAATGCTTGTCTCAGATTGTCTGTCATGGTTGTGCCAATGTCATTTTTTTCGAAAGCGTAAATGCAACCTCACAATGGTAAGAACATTTACAACAAGAGAACAAACTAATCACCTAATCAATTTGGTCACAACAATACATTACAATAGTTGAAATAATTCTTTCACAACAATTATACAAATGTAGTCTGTGCAGTTTGACAACTTTAAATGGTAAAACATGGTAGCTTGTCACAGGCACGCATGGAAGAACGACAAAAGTAACTGTCATATCAGGATGAATCGAAATAGAAATTGATTTTACTATCAAGGAGACTTATCTTTCTAAGGGAACTATTTTGACACAATCTAGATTTTTAACAGGGTCCTCAAGAAGTTTATTGTTGCACATTGGCAAAGAAAAACATATCCAAATCTCACCATGGGTCTGAGTGTTTCAGGAGCTCCTTTTACTGTAGCTAAGAAGGTGCACTCTGGCGAGTTGTGCTCCTGCATGGAAGCGATGACTGTCATTCTCTTTAGCGCACTGCTGAAGTGAAATCGCTGGACAATTTTCAAGGGTTGACTACGTATACGCTGTGGGATTACCACATCACCTGAAAGAAAAATGAATTCATTTCACATTGTTTTTAATAAGGCCAAAAAAAAATAATTGTTTGATTGGCGTAACATAGAAAAAAAAATAGGGTAGGTAGGTCGGATTTTTTTTTTTTATAATTTTTTTTTTATTTTCTAAGTCTATGTTTCACATACAAGAACACAAAATATATGGCACATATACAAAAACATCTTAACTTTTTCTGTAACACATCTTTTATTTGTCTTTTTGAATGTCCTGAAAGCCATATCTTGGGCTCCCATGAATTGATTCCTATCAAATTTGGGATTTGGAGGTTTTTTACCATGCTCAAAAAAATAAAAATATCTAGGGTCGGTGGTAAAATTAGGGTAGGTCGGGTTACGCCAATCAAACAATTTTTTTTTAGGCCTAATTGAGTTTCTTATACTATAACATTAGTTCTCTAAGTTGTCAGGTTTCATCATTAGGTGTACCAAAGACATGTCTTCTGCTGCACTTCTTAATCTCTTCAAGTCTCTTGTTTTGCCACATCTTATTTACTGTATTTGTGTTTGGGCTCCATTTCAGGGAAATCACATTGACAGGTTGGACAGGGTTCAAAGGAAAATCACGCGGGTAGTATTTTATAGGAGATCTATTGATGTTGAATGTAGGCCTAGTTATGAAGAAAGGCTTACCAAACTCAGTTTGTTGAAATATGAGGATTCTTGTAAATTCCATAGACTTGTGTTTGGGTTCAAATTAATGAATGGTTTGTTACCAGCATCTTTTGATCACATGGTGCATTTCAGTAAGATAAACAACTCTAGGTTGTTGCATGTAACAGCCAGAAGTTCTTCTTTTTTCAATTCTCTTTTTGTGTCACTTCCAAGACTATGGAATGGAATTCCTCCCAATGTTAAGGACTGCCATGATCTTGCTATTTTTTAAATCTGAGTGTAAGTCGTTTTTCATTTTATCTTGTTATAATAGAAATATTTCTGTAAAATTGAAATTTGTTTTTGTAATTTTTGTGTATGACAATGAATATTTTTCACATGTTTGTAAATTGCAAGTGATTTGAATAAATATTATTATTATTAGTAGGGATACTATAACATCCTATAAAAGCAGCATGGTCCGATTGCCTCAACTTTTTTTTCAAACTTTTTGAGATTTTGGTACCAAAATATTGCTCATATTTTTCTCATAACCCATGTGAAATTTCACGACTGAGTTATGTTTTGTTTTGGAGATATGGATGAAAATGTGTCTAATTATGGTAACCATAATTAATTTTACACAGTAACATATTATAGGCAGCTCTGGAATACAAAATTGTCAAAATGGTTTACCAATTTAGCTGAAATTTGAAAATTAGACCTCTTGAATGATCATCTTTCATATGTCACTGAAAAGTAAGTTTTGAGAAATCAGACCAAGCTCCTTTAAAAGAGCTTAAGACAAGTCCACAAATTGATATGTTTCTATTGGAAAAAACAACATGTTCTAGTATATAAAAAAATCTAGGTTACTGCCCAGAACTTAAGCGAAGTAGAAAAAATAGTTACCAGGTAGGGTATTGGTAAAGGTTCACTATAAATAACAAATAAAATAAATAAACAATCCTTCATTGGGTTCAATCCATTCAACAGTCTTTGCAACTTCTCGTGCTACTGATGCGAGTCTATCATTCTTGTTGTGCATTCTATTCATTTTCAGAGGAGACGATTTCCTAATATGGTAGAGCATTATCTCTGCCCCATGAAACTTCTCGTGCTACTGATGCGAGTCTATCATTCTTGTTGTGCATTCTATTCATTTTCAGAGGGGACGATTTCCTAATATGGTAGAGCATTATCTCTGCCCCATGAAACTTCTCGTGCTACTGATGCGAGTCTATCATTCTTGTTGTGCCTTCTATTCATTTTCAGAGGGGATGATTTCCTAATATGGTAGAGCATTATCTCTGCCCCATGAAACTTCTTGTGCTACTGATGCGAGTCTATCATTCTTGTTGTGCATTCTATTCATTTTCAGAGGGGATGATTTCCTAATATGGTAGAGCATTATCTCTGCCCCATGAAACTTCTTGTGCTACTGATGCGAGTCTATCATTCTTGTTGTGCATTCTATTCATTTTCAGAGGGGACGATTTCCTAATATGGTAGAGCATTATCTCTGCCCCATGAAACTTCTCGTGCTACTGATGTGAGTCTTTCATTCTTGTTGTGCATTCTATTCATTTTCAGAGGGGATGATTTCCTAATATGGTAGAGCATTATCTCTGCCCCATGAAACTTCTCGTGCTACTGATGTGAGTCTTTCATTCTTGTTGTGCATTCTATTCATTTTCAGAGGGGACGATTTCCTAATATGGAAGAGCATTATCTCTGTCCCATGGAATTGCACACAACACTGAACAACGATTGTTAAATGAATGAAGTGTATCAACATATGATGTGCAAGAGACTGAAGTCATTGCAGGTCATCAACAACCATACTTATACAGAAATCAATGTGTAATACTTATTGCTTCATGCTTGCTCCCTTTCATTGTTTTGAACAATACAGAGTGGGATTGGACTGTGATTACCCTGGACAAAATCGAGTACAAAAATAGTACAACATTCCTAAGGTGCACATTTGGAACATCATTTAAGTACAATTTGAGTACATTTATAGTACACAAATTTATACTATATTTGTACTAAAACTGTACTATAATTGTGTTCCAAATGTGCACCTTAGGAATGTTGCACTATTGTTGTACTCGATTTTGTCCAGGGTAGTCACAAAAGGATTTCCAGACCTTCAGTCAAATCTTCTCAACAAAGCAATGATGTGTGTTATAGTGTATTTGGACACTTATGCTATGCACACAATGACAATAAACAAAAGTTGGCCATCTATGTAAAATTGCTTGTGTGATCTTACAGAAAACTTTAGTTGTTACCGTTTACCAGAGAGGAGCTAAGTAGCACCTCTCTGCGTTTACAAAACTTTTCCAATCCCTCTCCTTCCCCCCCTCCTAAATCAATGTTTGTACATGTATGTCTTAAATACTCAACATTGATTAAAGGGAGCAGGGAAAGTGCTTAGTATCACTAAGTGTTCCAACTGTTTTAAAGAAGATTGCAGCTCCATATTTGGAAATCGTCCTAACTGATTTTATTCTGCATACTAACCTTCCCTTTCTTACTCAAAACATGCTGGCTTTTGTTGCGTGAAATGAGAAAATAACTTGATATTTCTTTTTTTTTTTTTACACAAACCTTTGGTGAGCTTCCAGTCCACTGCAGTCAGTGTTGCTTTCTCTAAGGGGTCCCCAACAAGGCTATCATCAAGTTGAACCAGTGAATGGCAGCTGGCTAGGATCTGAATGGTTTCGATAGGGACGTCACTGATGGAACAAATCTTGTCTTTTCCACTGCAAATGAAACGAGCAAATCACAAGAACTGATTGAAATTTTCATTTCAGGGCAACCTCTTGATACAGGAGGGGATATCAAAAAGTTTTAAAGATCACCAAAAAGGAAAGAGCTATATCAATCAGGCATGAGAATGAAATTCCATGAAAAAACAGGAAAATTGTGGACAAAACAGGAATCAAGGCTAAAAAAGCAGGAAAACACATACATTTGGCCACAAATAACAGGAATTCCTGTTTAAACAGGAAGATTCTTATGTCTGATTAATGAAATTTAGTCAGAATATTCACTTGTACTTATGTACATTATGGTACAAAATTGGTCTTGGAAGATTTTTATTTTCTTTATAGATGTCACTAACCTGCCTCACTAACCACATAACCTCGATGGAGAAAATTTAAAAATGAGGCATGATAAAGTTTCTGCATTAAGGGGCCTGTTAATCCCAGCCGTTTGTTCTAAAGCAGAATTAAGTTTTTCTGCATTTTCTGATAGTTCAGCATGTTACCTTTTATTAAAGACGATAAAATACTACGAAACAAAACTTATTTATAGGTAAAATTAAAAGATTATTTTGACATTTTACAGTAAAAAAACCCCACGTGGCTGTTGGCGGGAAAATATGGGCATAGATACGCGTCCTATATTTTGCGTTTAGGTTGCGTGTTTTGATGTGCGTGCCTTTTTGCACGGCAACAAATACTGTGTGCTCGGGTGAATGCGTTGCGTTATGTTCTTGCATGAGCACATTTGTTAAAATCCCGCAATAAACTTGTCAATGTTGTAAACAAAGACCAAATAATTGAACATTGGTATTTAAAATTTCTTTCAATATTTACAAAATAAGGAGCTTAAAATTGGATCTGAAATTTGAGCACAATACTTACCAATAATATCAATTATATAATAAGTTTTCATGTCCGATACCCAAGGTTTAGACCTCAAAATTCATGGGTTTTAGGTCAATATGTGCGATTTCTTCATTAAACATGAGATTTCTCCTTTTCAGTTTTGATGAAAAAACATCATTTTTTCGGGAAACGTAACTAAAAACACTAAAAAGTACAAAGAAAGCTTTTTCAACCATTATGTCAGTTTATCAAAATCTAGGATCGCGTTTCTCATTTTTTAATTTAAGGTCCTAAAATCAAAGATATTCATTAGTTTCTATCAAAATTGATGCAGATAAATGTCGGAAACGGCACATTTAAAATGGTTTTCATTATATTTCGAAAAATTCGGCTTTATTTGAAAAAATAAAAAATGCGATCCTAGATAATTTTGTGCAGTTTCCAAAAAACGATATGTGATAAAATGGAAGTAACAATTTTTTAAGTTACTTTTCTCGAAAAATGTTTAAGCAAAATTACTGTTTTTTGCTATTTTTTTCCAAATATGGTCGTTTTTGAACCAAACCAATTGCATAAGCAGATTCCTTGTCAAATTTCCTTTCTAGAAATGTATACTTTTCTATACTGTAACTTAATATTTTTAGACTTATAAGCCAAAAAGAAAGTCAAAATGTAGGCCTTAACAGGCCCCTTAAAGGGTTGCAGTGCCCAGCAAATCTATGATGACACACCCAAAGTTTCATTGTTTGGTATCATAGTATAGGATAGGGTCTCTTCTTTCTATTGATAACAAATATATGTAAATGAGTCAATGAATGACATCACAATGAATCATGGCAGACATGAAAATGGTGATTTTCAACAAAATACAAAATTAGATTTTTTTTTTGCTATATGAGACCTCTACAATTGGCGGTCTATGGATAGTCAGTTGAAAGTGGAAAATTGTTTTACTTTGCACAGTGATTATGTGAAGAAGCCTTAAGGATTGCAAAATGAAATGATGTTCCTAGCTATATTCCTTCCCTGCCCTACAAGTTTTTCACAAAATTTAATTGTTGACCTATAGGATGACCTTTGACCCTAAAGTGCAGTGGGCTGTATCATGCTGTTGAAGCATGACCTATCATGACCTTAACAGCTTTTGCTTTGCTATGTATTTAAGAATATAATTTTTCAAATTTAGCACATATGGCAATACAATAATTACAATATGTCTGTTCTGTCTAACTTAAGGGCTTAGGAACTAATTTGATTTTTTTTTGGTTTTGTAATTGGTTTGTGTAAAATAATAATTGGAATTGGAAACAATCAAGAAAGCCATTGCAGTCTTTCCATACAACTTACTTGAGCCCAGCTACACCTTGTACGACCAAGTTGTCACTTGTCAGTGTTCCAGTCTTGTCAAAGCAGCACACGTCCACTTTACCAGCAAACGGTATACGGAATGGTTCAGTGCAGTACACACCTACAACAAAATACACAAGAACACATCAGATCAGTTCAAATTTTCTTAATAATATGTGATATGTCCAGTACATAAACGTAGGTAATGTTCCCACAAAGGTCATAACACACAATTGGCGCAGGGGTTTGGAAAACTGGAGCAACACATTTTTGAAAATTTGTGAGGAAAATATTTTTTAATGTTAGCCAAATTCCAGCCTCATTTAGTGATTTTGTTAAGAGAACCTCTTCAACCTTGTCAAACTTGGTCAAATGAGTACAAGCTCAAAAACCTTAGAGGGAACACTGCATGCAGGCTTAACATCCCTGATCTTAACGGCAAGATGTTTCCCTTAAATGTGCAGGCTTACGCCTCTAACTCTAACTTGGTCTATAAG
>JXSR01S069002.1:114928-125588 GCA_000969725.1 Ophiothrix spiculata
GGGGGGGCCACTTAGCTATAATGGTGTACACATGCGTGAACAAAGGTTTTCAAAATCCCCCCTAAACACGTTTTTCGAGTAGCCTTAAAAATGACCCCTAAACAAGGATTTCACGACATTACTCCTTTCATTTTACCCCCTTAACAAGTTTTTCTAAATAAACTCCCCTTAAACAAGTTTTAACCCTATGCCCTGAATAAAATATAAAAATTACCCCCAAACACGTTTGGTCGGATTCTGAAAATATACCCCTTTTTGTTGAAAATCAGTGTTTTCTGACCCCTAAACACAAACGTACGGACCGTGCCTCATGACAAAAATACCTCCCTTTTTATGTGTTTTTTTGTTCACGCATGTGTACAACAGTATGGCTAAGTGGCCCCCCACCCGGGATAAGTTCAAGATTTCCAAAATCAATTGGCTGAATAGTGGTTCTATTAAGTGTAATAATCATAATCATTGAAAATACTGTTCAGTGAATGATTATCCAGTTTAAAAGCAGTGAACTGTATGATATATGAAACACACCATTATAAACTGCAAATATGGAACTTTAGTAGCAAGGTCATTTATCTATAGAATAAATAGAAATGAATGGACCAAGAATAAAACCTTGAGGGATACCTGCATTTTTACTTAGTTTAACTAAGTGCAAGTAGTGATGAAATAATTGAAAACAAGAGTTCTATGTGTAACTCTGGTCGAACAGCAGAGGTCAGGATCAAGGTGCATTCAAGGAATAATTTGAATGATCACAGACCCAAAATTGAACCTTGAGGGATCCCATATTCTTACCTAGTTTACTGAGGGCAAGCAGTGATGAATTGACAGCTAATGAGAGTTCAACAGGTAACTCAAGCTGAACAAGATTAGGTCAGAATCAAGGCGCATTCAAGATATATTTTGTTTGATTATGGACCCAATATTGAACCTTGAGGGATCCCATATTCTTACCTAGTTTACTGAGGGCAAGCAGTGATGAATTGACAGCTAGTGAGAGTTCTATGGGTAACTCTGGCGGAACAACAGAGGTCAGGATCAAGGTGCATTCAAGGAATAATTTGTAACGGTTACGTTCTGGATCCTTTGTACCTGCAAGGAGAAATGAAAAATGATTACAATAAATTTTTGTGATATAAACAAATTACTCTACATTGTACTACAGATAGAATTGATGGATCTAGTAGTGATCCTCTTTTTCACATTTTGTTTTCTATTTTTCATAAAAATCAAAGACACAGAACAGAGTAAATGTAAATGTTGGATAAAAGATGCTCAATCAATCAATCTAAAAGAAAATGTGTATAGCGCCAAAATCAAAAAGACAATTTGTTCAAATGACAGAAACATGGAAAATTAAACATCATACACTTGATTAAATAGATAAGTCTTTAACAGTTTCTTAATTAAAATGCATCAACAGTCTTTGCATCCTTGATGTAGTCAGGAAGAGGATTCCATTTCTTTGGACCATAACATGAAATAGATCGATCAGCAAAAGTGACTGCTTGAGTTCTTGACACAAAGTAATTAGGAGATGATGTAGATGACCTAAGTTGTCTGCGCGGAACTTGGAGTTGGAATAAGTCCGAGATATATGATGACGACTGAGCATGGTGAGATTTGTACATAAGTGTGAGAATTTTAAAGATGATACGTTGTTCAATCGGAAGCCAATGAAGAGCAATTAGTTCTTGAGTGATGGAATCATATTTCCTGCGCTGGACAATGACGCGAGCAGAAGTGCGTTGGACGTTCTGTAATCTGGTGAGAAGTATTTTGTTAATACCTGCCAATAAGCTGTTGCAGTAGTCCAGTCTGGAAGAAACAAGTGTGTGTACAGCAAGCTTAGTTGCCTCTTTAGTAAGCATTTTGTGAGCACGACTAATGTTAAGAAGGTGGTAATTTGCAGATCTGACAACATTTGCAACTTGTGCACTCATGGTCATACCAGAGTCAAACATAACTCCCAGATTTCTGATAGTATTTGTTTGCACTGGAACATTAACACCAGAAACAGTCACAGAAGGCAGGTAAATCTTTGCTAGCTGAGTTCTGAATCCAATTACCATAACTTCCGTCTTGTCGGCATTTAGCTTCAGAAAATTGTTGGACATCCACAATTGTACCTTTGAAATACAATCTTCAAGTTTAGAAACAGCTAGGTTCACGCCAACGTAAGATGTGGGACAAACAGAAACGTAAATTTGGGTGTCGTCTGCATAGAAGTGCAGACCCAGACTATATTCACGAATAATGTCTCCGAGAGGCAATATGTAAACAGCAAACAAAAGAGGACCTAATACGGATCCTTGCGGCACACCATACACTAAGTTCTGAGCAAAAGAATATTCATCGTTTTTAAGGACACGCTGAGATCGATTGGATAAATAAGATCTAAACCATGTAAGAGGAATTCCTTGAACACCAAGCATATATTCCAAGCAATGAAGAAGAACTCTGTGGTCTATAGTGTCGAAGGCACTACTCAAGTCAAGCAAAACAAGGATAGTTACACCCTGTCTCTCCATTGTCCACAGAATGTCATTTTGAACCTTAATTAAGGCAGTTTCGGTAGAGTGAAATGCCTTAAAAGCAGATTGAAGAGGCTCATGTAGTCTATTATCAGTCATATGAGTAGTTAACTGCTTTGCAACGACGCGTTCAAGTACTTTCGACAAGAAGGGAAGGTTGCTGACAGGTCTATAGTTCTTCAGCGTGTTGTGGTCTAAATTGGCCTTTTTCAGTGGCGGGGAGATCACAGCCTCCTTGAAAGTACTAGGAACAGTGCCTGTTTGGATGGAAGTGTTAATAATAGCAGTTATTGTTGATAAAAGAATGTCCAGCAACGATTTGACCATTGGCGATGGAAGTGGATCAAGAACACACAACGGGCTCGGTGCTTTGACAATAATCTCACGAAGATCGTCCTCACTTCTACTTCTACTTCTACTTCTACGCTTATTCTCATCAAATCCTTTTCAGCATCTAGATGAGCTCTCTGGTCCTAGAGAGATGATATACTTTTGAAGGTATAGTGATTATGCACTCTGGTCCTAGAGTAGATGACGTATTTTGACATACGGTCACGATTGCCGGTGAAGGTTCCCCTACTCTTATTTCGAACGGCCGTAGCCTAGCCCGTGACGTTCTTTTACATCCGACAGTTTGTCAGGAACACTTCAGATGGGACCGACGGCTTTACGTGCCCTCCGAAGCACGAAGCAAGTAGAGCAAAGTTTCTTGCTTAAGGAAACAAGGAGACGTACCGAGAGCCGAGACCGGGACTCGACCCCACGACAGACGAATGCATTTTGATTATGAGTCCAATGCTCTAACCACTCGGCCACGCTCCCCTCTGACAGAATCAAACACATCCCACTTGTTAACAGCAGGAGATGAAAGAGAAAAATCAGGCACTTGACAATTAAGATTGTCACGGATGGTTTGAATCTTCGCAGAGAAATATGTTGCAAATTTATCAGCTAAGTCCTTGGGCGAATCGTGGTCAGGCAGTTTTGTTGGTTTCTTCATCTGGAGAATATCATTGATGGTACGAAACATGGACCTGAAGTCATTATTGCAATCAGCGATCTTGTTGTTAAGAAAAGTACATTTAGAAGTATATAGTTCGATATTATACTTGTTTCTAGCTTTCTTGATCGCGTCAAAGTCACTCTGCAAGCGAGTTAACTTCCACTTTCGCTCTGCCTTCCGACGATTTCGCTTGACTTTGTGTAAAGATTCTGAGAACCAAGGCTGTTTAGGGCATAGCACCACTTTCCTAGTTGTAAGGGGCGCATGCTTGTCCATAAGATCACACATGACACGATTGTATTTGTCAGCAAGATCTTCATTATTTGAGAAGGCTGTACAAAGTTCCGAAGATTTAATATCATTCTCAAGAACAAGCAAGTCAATAGAACGATATTTCCGCGATGTGATTGTCTTAACAATTGTGAGGGGGTTTCGCGATATCCAGATTGCAAGCAATAAGATGGTGGTCAGATATAAGATCCAGAACACGAACATTGTCCACAACATTGTCAGTAGAGCGTGATATTACTACATCAAGTGTGTGTCCACGTTGGTGGGTGGGTTCATCAACAAATTGTTGGAAACCGACTGCATTAGCAAGATCATTAAATTTCTGAGTGTCAGAGTCATTAACATCATCAAGGTGCAAGTTCAAATCTCCAACAACAACAAGGTCACCCTTAGCAATAGTGTAATCTTGCAAAGCTTGCGAGAATTCATTAAAGAACATACCGGTGTTCAACTGGTTCACTGGCGACGGGGGTGGCCTTATATATAACAACCAAGGTGAAACACCTTGTACCAGTTGAGAAAACAATCTCACAAATTTCAAAACTATAGAAATACAAAAAAAATGGGAACCATCTCCATTAACAGAGATGGGGGACAATTATTTCCACATTAATTTTATTATGAAATTCTACTTCCAAAATAATTGGATGTCTAATTAACAGGCAATACCAAAACTGTTGCCACGAGACTTCAATTATTACCAGTCTCATCCCAGTGGTGATAACAGGGATACAAAAACTTTCAAACAAACAAATATTTTGAAGTTAATTCTATTGCTTAGATCACCTACAAGAAACAAATCAAACTATTTATGACCAGTCTTGATCAAACTGTTCAAAAACATTAACAAGTATCTCACCTTCAATCCAGACATAGCTGGAAGCAGCAATGGCAAAGATGAGAAGAAACAAAATGAAGAGAAACGTCTCAAGATTATTGGCAGTGACTCGCTTGACACCGTACAAGATTGTGCGTAGAAGACGGCCCTGAGAGGATAAAAACGAACAATATAGCAACAAATTCATGAAATGGTTAATACAATTGAACTGTCAAAAAATTAATGCATAGGACTGAGAGAGTGAGCAACTGTAACTCACAGGTTCAACAAGGTTGACAAAACGAAAAGAAGTTATTTAACATCCTACATTTTATAAAATTAAAATCCCTGATGAGTTTATTCAAGTCAGAAGTATAGTATGCATGAACAATATTTTATTTTACTTACTAAGTTATATTTGGATAAATTGGTCCGTAGACAACAGCAAGCATTATTTAAATTGTACATGTTAATCATTCAGTCTATTTTTCTCATTATTCTTGGAAATTTCTTTACAAATTGATAACAAAATCCTATAGTACATGTAAATGTGTTTACCTGAGACGTGTTAAATCCTGTTCTCAAAACATAGGCGATGCATCCATTGTCATGAGCTGAAAAGTCAAGTCAAATCAACATATAACATTAAGGCTGGGGTAGATCTTCAACTAGCATAAACAGTTTTTGTACTCTAACTTTCAAATTACCGTAAGTGCATAAACCATATAAAAGTATACATTTTTAGAAGTGAATTTTTACCCTGAACATATTGGTGATATCAGTTTTTGACCAAAAATGTCGATTTGGGCAAAAAGTGCCAAATACCTAATTTTTTGCTCAAAAAATTTCAGGAAACCCCAACTAAAATTTGCATTCATGAAAATTTGAACTTTTTTGCTCTTTGGAATTTAGAAACAAATGTCTAGGAAGGGTTTTCTCAAATTTTTGATTTTTATCTTTGTTTTTTTTTAATTCCCCAAAATAGGCCTTTTTTGTGAGCAATGATTGTCCTGTTTTTCTTTCTTTCTCCTTCTTCTTTTCTTTTCTTTTTTTTTTTTTGCTTTTTTGATAAAGGTAAGTTGACTAACATGTGCTTTTTACACCTGCCACAAGTTGTCATGTGAGTGCAAGAAAGTCGTATCTGCAATGGCTGCCATAAGTTATATTTATTTTTATACCTTGTCACAAGAATGTGAAAAATCCCTCAAAATGTCACTGTCTTATGTCAGTGTTCCTTGAATTGGTTCTTCAGGTGACCACTGACCAAAGACTGGAGATTATAATGTGCAATCCAAATTTATGACAAATGGTAGCTACTGCAGATACGACTTTCTTGCACTCACATGACGAAGTGTCACCTTATGAGATATCTGCTGGAAGAAGTGTATGATTTGCTCTTTCAGTGACAACTTGAAAATGTATATCAAAGTTATAAAAAAGTGCATATATTACCTTTGAGGCCAGGAGCTGTCTTATTTGGAGGTGTGTGCTGCACTACTTTAGTGCCGCCATAGATAACATGTAGTTTGCCGTCAGCTTGCAGGTCCAGAAACCGATCAGGATCAAGCTGCTCCACAGGCTCCTACACAAACAAAAACATGCAGAAAATGAAATACAAAAATGGGTATTTCACTCACTTAAAGGGGCATTGGACAACATTTTCAAATTTTGTTTGTGGATAATTTACACTTCCCTAAGTTAGAAAATAACAGTCAATTACCAGATATCAGGAAAATTTTGATCAAAACCTTCAAAAAAGTCAAAAATTTGAATATATTTTATTTGTTGATTTTGGGTATGAGGCTATTCTCTAAATGTATTTATTGATGCTATACAATGAGAAAGAGCCAAAGATTTGTTTGTAAAACATTCCTTTCACATCATAGATCACAGAAAAATCAAAAGAAATTTGCAATTTTCATTAGATCCCCTGAAAAGGCCAATTCTAGAAATTCAACTATAGAGGGCAGTTTTTATCGTTGTCGACAACGATAATTAAAAATAAGAGAATATCTACATATTTTGGTATATATGGTTTGAATTTGACAATGAAACTTTTGCATGCTGTCATTATTACCGCTAATACTTCAAATGATGCAAAAATCTCAAAATGTTTGGGGAAAAGTTTGGGGATGATGCTGAACTTGTCTAATGCCCCTTTAAAGACCCTTGCTAGTTGACTAGGCCAACTTGCTGGCATTGCCTCAAAATATGGAAACTAAATAAGTATTGTAAACTTACAAAGCCCAAAGTGGCCATAAAGATTTGACCCTGTCACCTTTATTCTCTATTTCAGTTTGTCTTTAAAAGTGTCTGTGAGTTCATGGAAACCCCTGATCCTTGTAAAAATGTCAACAGTAAATTCCTTCCAATTTGTAAAATTGGTTACTGCCAAACATATATCTCCCTGGAGTCTGTGGCCAACTCGTCCCTTTAATTTGGTATGACCTCTCATGTTCTCATAAATGCAATATTGTTAAGCGATATACTTGTTTTAATGAGGTGCTCATATTTATTATTCAATGTTCATAACATTATGATGACAGGGAAGGAAGTTCTTTAACCCTTAGAGCGCCGAGTGATGCAATTTACACCACATTAATTATTCATGAGGTAAACATTAATTGCTGCCTTAAAGTAAATTTAAAAGAATGTGCTTATTTTATTGATGAAAACTGATAAAACTCTCATATTTGATATTTCTTTTGAAATTTGTTATAAGCTCAGTGTTTATTTGAGTATTACTTCAAATGGTATACGCTTGGTTCAAAACTTTTGCTTATTAGGGAAACCATAGATGAAATTTAACAAAGGGCAGCTATTATGAATTCACCCAAAAAACACAATTTTTTTCAAAATGGCTGCTCTTGGCGCTCTTAGAGTTTTAAACTAGGAGGGAGGTACTGTTGAGTAAACAACAAATTTGAAACTATACTTTTTTACACTCACAGTTACCATATTCACATCTACTCCAGCAACTGAAGGACACCAAGAAATACAACTATTGAGCTTGTCGGGCATTATTGCAGCATACACACAATTTGGCGGAAAAATGTAAAGTGAGTACTGCATTGCGATCAGCACTATAGGCGAAAGCGGACCTTCTTTTTTAGCCAGACGAAAATCTGTGAAATGATGAGCTGTTTGTCATTTTGTTATGACTTGAATACCACACATCTCATATGATTTTGGAATCGCAATATTTTGACAATTTGCTAAAATCAATCGAAGTTTCCGCGAGCCTTCATTTTCTCCATTGAATTGAATGGGAAGTCGGCAAATGTTTTCACCGCGCTATTTGGACAAACATCCCGGATGTTAACAAAACGCCCGGATGTCCGCTCCTGCCTATTCACATGTGACCAGAACGCAGCTTTAGAATTAAATCAAATAGAATTACAAATTGTACATCACTTCTACCAACCTTCATTTGAGGTACTGATTCCCCTGTCAACATTGACTCATCCACAATGAGTGGTCCTCGCAACAATAACATATCACATGGTACAGGGTTATCATTCTGTGAACGAACAACGGAGCAAATGTCTCCTGGTACCAACTCGTTGCTAAGGATGGGACGCCACTTGCGATTACGATAAACCTGCAATCAAAAAAAAAAATCATAATCTTATTAAATGTAGCATATTAATGAAGTAAATAAGACAAATTTATATATATGTGGCTAGTATTACTTTCTATGAGAAGCATCTTTGTCAGATTTCAAAAAGACAAGTTAAGTAAATGCCAAGTCCCTGTGGAGAATTATGTTTGTTCTTAAGTCTTTATTATGAGTTATATCAAGTCCCTGTGGAGAATTATGTTTGTTCTTAATTCATAATTATGAGTTATGTCAAGCCCCTATTGTGATTTAAAAGTCCCAGTGGTGAGTTAAACCAAGATCCCTTCGAGAGTTATATATCTTTCTAATTCAATACTGCACTAAGTCCTCATGATGATTTTCTACCTAGAGATACCAAGTCCTTGTGATTAATGGTGCATTCATAGTAAGTTTGGTCGATATTGACCATTTTCCGATATCGATATATCGGCAATCAATTATCGATATATATCAATATATCGATGTTTTCTCTATCTCGCCAACCGAATAAATTACAATGCGTAACGAACGAACACTGGCGAGTGGCGACCTAACTTCCGTGTTGTAATTATGTAGCACAGTTTGGTTGCAGAATTCCTCATACCCCTGTTTGATCGTAAATATCACAGTTTCTTTTCGAAAATAGCATTGAAAATTGAACATTTTTATGAAAAAAAAGCATATTATTTCTTGGTCTCACATACACAAATACATATCATGTTAAGATCATGATGAAAAACATTGCCGAAATTGTGCTTTCAGACGGCGATGGCCTACTCTTACAGTGAATTGCATGCGTCATCGTATCATCACGTGACTGACCATTTTATGAATGAAATAATGAACTTCGACCTGACGATTACGTCATGTTTACATCCAGATAGTGCCGGATGACGAAAGGCGGCCGGGAAGCTGAATAAAATCAACTACGTTGAAGTTAAACATCTTGTAAGGCAGTAATTATTTCCAAATTGAAAACAGTAAATAAGGACCATAAACATTCTTTTTAATAAAACATTTTTATGAACTAAAAACAATATATTAAACTTGTGTATGTTACTAAGATCGTTTTAAGTTGTTGTTTAACTGAGATGGGGGTAGAAGAAAGCTGATACCATTTCTGTAACTGATCTTAAAAGGAACCACTGAGGTCGAAATAAATGAACAAAAGATATAGTCAGGTAGATTTCAGCCAAATTATAGCATAAGTGTCACGTTGGGTATATATGCAATTTTTTTGATGAAATTGATTGTTTAGAGCGTGTACTTTAAGAACCTGAATGATGCCAAAAATACACGCTTGAGCAAATTTTGTTATTAGCCTCAAAGCCGTTCCCCCTTTTTTACATGCCGTGTTAAGTGTGACAGATCTCATTTCAAGTTGTAAATATGTCATGTTTGGTATCAAATTAAAGCTAATGAAGTATATAATGTGACTCTCTAAATATTAGGTCACTTGAATGCTTCCACTTCAAAATAGTCACCAAAATGGCATATTTTCAATGAAATCGACAAAAGTAGCCTTAAGAAAACCAAATATTCTGAAATATCTATACAGAGGAACATTTTAGTTAACATTCAGATTATTCGTCCTCAAGATGTACCATTCATATATTTAAAATTTGAAAAAAATACATATGTACGACTTAAAACGTCAGCTCTAACACCGTGCGCTTTGCACAAAAACGTGTTACAGTAACTTCAAAACAGCATTAAATGTATTGAATATTGAAAATAAATAATGAAAATGGCTCCATTGGTTACAACATAACCATTCCTTCACAATATTGTTGTTAACTTGTTTCAAAAAATTAAATGAACATTGACAACAAAGTCCAGCATATTCGCTTAAGATGGATACAGCATCATTAAAATAGCATTAAAAACATTTGATATTAAAAATAATTAATGAAAATGGTTCTTGTACTTCAACAAAAACATTTGTAACCAAATATTGTCTTTCACATGTTATAAATTAAAAAATATCGTCGAAAAAGAAACCCAATACGACCGCCAAAGTACCCCTTTTCATTATACGCATACTTTAGGAAATATCATTTTGGCGGCCATATTAATACACATGAATTACAGAGCTTGGTTAGTATGTCTCTTTTGTAGCGCCTAAAGCAATATTAATCCATTACTTTGTAAACAGAACATTTTAAATTCTGTTTTAATGTAAATTTAATGTCACTGTAACCAGTTTCCTCGTATAAAAGGATTCTTTTGCTGCCATTTTGAACCTAATTTTGGTGGCTATTTTGGATTTTTAAATTTCGTGGGAAATAATTTGGGGACACATGATTCCTTTAAACATGTTAAAGTTATTTACATGGGTTGCTTGGGATATTTAATATCGTTAATGCTGCGCTAATGCGTTTTTGAAATTCATTTTGGTGTGTAGAAATATACCTTTT
>JXSR01S069003.1:0-17739 GCA_000969725.1 Ophiothrix spiculata
ACTTGTTGCACCATATATATTAAAAAGTTAAAAACGGCCCTAAAAAGTAAGAAATCATCCTATTATAGTTTCAAGGTCATATAGGGTGTTGCACAGAAAATATACAGGGTGTAACATAAGAGATATTTTTGAAAAATGAAATTTTTTCAGATGCCAGTTTTGTAACCAAAAACATAATTCTGTGAAGATGACCTTGTTTCTTGTAATTTGTAAAAAAGTGTCAATCTGTATCTTCACCATGCCATGGTTTATGTGGCTTTCAAGGCTGTTTCCATTTTTAACATAAATCATATTAAATTTTGTGTTTGTAGCATGCCAATGTGACTAAACAAGCCCCTCTGCAAATGGAGCTACGACCTGCACGTGATGGACCAAATAAAGCCGTTTTCCTGGAAGCCTGTCAACAGTTCAAACCAATGAGGTAATGAATGGTTGTCTATGTTTTGTGCTGTCCCTACACTTCCAAATATGTGGCCAGTCATGATAAATGACAAAACATCAGTGAACCAAAACATCCCTTGGTGCAATATATGGATTTTTGAGGAGTTTTCTGTAAGGATTAAGTCTTGATCATGTTACAGGGTGTCCCAGAAAGAAGTATCTCTTTACTTTAGAGGGTCTTTACTTTAAAAGATTAAAATGAAATCAAACAATTAACTTGAAATATCATGTACAGGTCATAAGAATATTTTGTGTATAAAAATCAAGTGATATGGTTCAATGGTTTTGATGACATGCTCAATTGCGTTACAAGTGGTGTAAAAGGCCTCTGTCCAAGTTTCAATATTGATTTTCAGACAGATATTTCCATTAACATCAAACGGCAGAGATTTGTTTGACAGTAAACATTAAAACTTAGAATGGAGCATTTTAGACCATTTGTAATGCAATCAAGCATATCATCAAAACCAATGAACTGTATCACTTCATTTTTGTACCCAAGGTAGTCATTGATCAACAGGTTACATTTCAAGTTAAATTTATAAATTCAATTCCATTATTTTAAAGTTATAAACGACCTTCAAAGATTTTAGTTAATTCTTTCTTTAACACCCTGTATGTTTTTGTTTATTTTCATGAGGTTGAAAAAAAAAGAAGAAGCTACAGACTTTAATTTACTGTATCTTGATGTCTGAATATCCTTCTGCATTGTGTAAAGGTGTCATTTTGTCGCTGACGATGTTTCCTTTTCAGAAATGTGAAGATGTCAAAGGTCAAACAATTTGCAACCTCTTTTTGCTGACTGGCTGCATATAAGACAATGCATTGCATCTTGTCTTTGTATTTAATCTTTCATAATTTAAGACACCACTTGCTTCTTAAAAGACTTTTTTACTGAATATCTTTTATTTGTAGTTGGAAAATGACCAGCTCTTCAAGTGAAAACAAACTTTGTAGCAAGAGGGCTAATGTAAGAAGCAGAGTGAGTGAAGTTGAGGAAGATATTCAGATGATGCCAAGGCCCAGTCCTAAACCAATTATGGAAAAGGTAAAAGCAGAAATGAATTTTTTGTGAATAAAGAAAATGATTTATATATTTAATTTAAATCAGTCAAGTCAAATTGATTTTTACAGGTACTTGCTTACAGTTTTATTATGGAAGGTCCTGAGTTCAAGTCTGTGTGGAGCCAAAGTTGAGTGTGCTGGAAATTTACTTGGACAATAAACTAGGCTCATATAATCTTAAAGATTTTGAGTACCTAATCAGCTTTGGTGGTTTAATGCAGGGATTCTGAACTAGCGGCGCACACGCCAAATTTGGCGTTTTGACAAGTACTGATTGGCATGTTGACACTCTCTAAAAACAAAGAAATACTTTCGAAATACATTGTGAAATAGGCAAGTTTTGGTGCTTTCCCCTACAATTTTCTCATTTATATGGTGCATTTTAAGGACTATAGTTAAGAACCCCTGGTTTAATGTGTTCTGATTATGGGTCAAAATTGTGACATGACCTGCAGTGATGTTAAGAAGTGAAATGGTGTGACACAAGCCTCAGTGGCAAGTAACAATACAATCAGGCCCCTGACACTTCATTCCAGACATTTTCCAGCTCCATTACTTTATGTAATTTTGATGCGAGAAAAACAAATGATTAAAGAAACCATTGTAAACCGTGGCTCTAAACTGGCGCCACGGTTCAACGAACAAAAACGTTCCCGATTTTTGTGATGGCAGTATTACCAAATATTTAACGGTGCGCAAAATCATTGTACGTATAAAAGTAATTATTCAACCCTTGAATAGCAACTGCCTCAGTGGCAAAGTCAGTAGCGCTGTTGTAATTTCGTCCGAGAGAATAATAATTGATTTAGGTTCGAGTCCCGGCAAGGCCGTAATGTTTGAAAAGGAATTTTTAATTTTAAATTTAATTGATGTATACATATTTATGAAATAAAAATGATCTTGAAAATTAAATTGGAAAAAAATAATAAATAAAAAGCATCGACAACCACCGCAAATTTCAATATCATACTCCCCTTTATAAAATCTGGGACGCAGAAATTAAAAAACAAATTGGAGCCACAGTTTTATCGAAGTGTCATCTCCTATATTCATCCTCCTTGGTACAATTCACTTTGGCTGCAAGGAGTTACAAGTGCAATGTATAAATCACATTGATTTATTTAATCAAAAAGCATGTTGAAATTGAATATTTCAAATAGAGTATAGATTAGAATCTGTGGAGAAATGTAAAGGGTTAGACAGAGATCTATAGGTTTTATATCTGACTTATTAGCTCACTTGCTAAGGTGTAGTACTTGTAATGCCAAGGTCACTGGTTAAAATACTCGATGGTCAGTGTTTGTTTTCCTTTTTTACTGTCGTTTATATTGTGTGTTATTAGAGTGGATTAATAAATTACCCCTGAATATGCTTGCCTTCCTTTCCAACCTGACCTTAGTTAAATAGTCAATTTGGAATTAGTCTGTATCTGCATGTGCTTCATGTATTTTAAAAGGACTTGTTTAGAACTGTGTGAAGGCTAAATGTAAAATTGACTCTGAAAAGGGTGTTAGTAATGCTTAAGAATCCAGGTTTTGAATTTTGGATGTTTAGAGTCTATTTTTTGTGGTAGAAAAGTTAGGGGTCACTTCAAAACCCAACTGGCAGTTGCCTGTCGGTTCTTGGCAGTTCTGGGCGGTTCAACCTGAATAAATAATAGCCAACCGCATAAACTGGCAGACAACCGGCGGTTGATTTTTGAAGCCGCCCCTTATCAAATCATCAAAGTAGTACTACACCTTTCATATCTCTCTTTATTTCTTTCATTTCTTATCAGAGCCCTACTGTGAGGCCATCAGTGCCAGAGTTATCTCTCATCTTTGACAACATTGAGCAGCCGCATTCCAACATTCCATCGCCACATTCTCCAGCAAATCACTTTGGCAACGATGATGTTTTCATGTCTCAAAATCCGCCAAGACAGCAACCAAATAGTCATAATCGCAAAGGCAAAGAAAATCCTCACCAACTCCCAATGACCAAACCAGGTCATGTGATCCCTGATAGGGCAAGACATACTAGGCCTGGGCCTTTGAGGGAAATTGATCAGAACTCTCCTCATGGTGTAAAGAAAAGGACTTCTTCCAAATCTAGTCATAAGAATTCTTTTAAATCTAATAATCATACACCGGTTGATGAGTCACAGCCTAGGAAACACATCGGTCCAAAATTTGGAACACCTGAAATACCAATAATGCAGCGCAGCAGCAGTGAATCAGCAATGGCGTATAGTAAACACCATCTTATTGGACAAGCGAGTCCAACTTTACAAGAATCAACCAATCAGAGACTCCCACAGAGAAATAGTATAGGAAGTGATACTAGAAATCATGCTAACCCAACTCATAGGAATATTCAAAATGATGTTTCTAAACAGAGAAGAACTAGTGCACCTTTGCCATATCAAAGGGGGCCAGAAAATTTATCTGCAGATCATCAGAGACAAAGTTTGCCCGGTGCGGTTGTAACACAACAACAACCCCATCAACTTAGTAACCAAGTGCCTCAAAAATCAAATAACGGGCATATTATGGAAGGGACTGCGCCTGGGTCTGTAAACCCACATTTTCCCATGAATTCACCTCATTTTCCAAATTCGGGGATGTATCAACAAAGTGGAGCATCATTAAGAAATTGTTCTTCTGAGAATGGAAATGCAGGCAACATTAATACAAAGAGAACTACAAAACCCCTTGTGAATTATTCAGAGTCATCGGAATCGATGATCACTTCTTTAGCCAATGATTCAATTCCTGAGGTACCAAGGAGTCCATACACTCCAACTACATTGTCAGATTGGACTCGCAGTCAATCATCAAATTTGGGATTGTCGCACGCTTCCAATATGTCACCAATAAAGCAAACTGGCAACCCAATTTTGCAGAATCAGCAGGGGCTGGACAGCATCTCTGAACAACATCAACCCAATCAAATGCAAAGTACTTCGGTAACATCGAATCAACAGATGCGAGTGTCCCCAAATAGACAGATTGGCAACCCACTTATACAACCCCCGAGGCGGCTGGACAATATATCGGCACCACAACACCAACCCATTCCAATGCAAAATGCCTCTGAAATATCAAACCAACAGATACAAATGTCTCAAAACAGACAATCTGGCAACCTTATTCCTCAGAATCAGAATCAGAGGGGGTTGGACAACATTTCAGAACAACATCACCCTATGCAAGGTGCATGTGGAAATCATCATAGTGAGTCGCCAACTGGCAACCCAAGTAGTCCACTGCAACAAAGAGGTGCAGGCAACCAACGTGTAGATGATGGTAATGGAAGAGGAGTTGTTGAAAATGGCAGCTGTGCTAGCGGAGATGCTTATGAGCAATTGAGGAGACAGGAGCAGATGATCAAAGAATTGCAAGCTCAGGTAATTAGATATTCTAGATGTTAATTTTGCTCTCTAAGATAACTATCAAGGTTTCCATTTTGTAGGGTTTTGTAGATCACACACCTTTAATTCATTTAAAATGTACTGAATAAGCTAGCTGGAACCAATAGATTTTTTTTTAACCTGAAATTATTATTCAGGAAGGCGCATACCATTGTAGATATTTGTTTTACGCCTTTTGTCTGCCATCCATGATTCTTGTCTGGAATTTTGAAAGCAGTATGGCTTACATTGATACCACATACAATTTGAGCGCAAAATATACTAATTAAGTACCTGATTTGCATCATTTTGTAATTTTATTTACAGCATATTTTCTGAACCGTAAGGGATAATAAAACCTATTGTCGTGGATGGTCTTGGCTTAAACTTGCACTGTGAAACTTTATATGTGATCAAGTTCAAGTAGCAAAATCATCATGCTAGTTTTGGCATGTTTGTTACTTTGTAGTTTGCAACTGCTAGTATGGACTCCCAAGTTCTTGAAACATGAATAGTAAGCCGACTTATGCGTAAACGCACTTCCATGAAGTTGGTGTCTGGCGTTACACGCAACTGTGGGTCAGTGCTCTCGCTAAAGTTTTGACTTTGCGCCAAAGCGATATTAAAGAAAAAAATACATCTCGCCATTGCCATTTTCGTAAAGATCACCTCAAAACTGAGAGTAATTTTGAATATAATATGAATAAAACTGAAAAAAATACATCTAGCCATTGCCATTTTCGGAAAGGTCACTTCAAAATTCAGAGTAATTTTGAATATAATCTGAATAAAACTGAAATAGACCCAAGTGAACGTTGTGTATAACCAAAACCCTATATTTGACTTTTTGTTTTGGGAACCCCTTGCGCCAATTTGTTGAGGTTCTGCGCCAATTTTGCGACATACGGCCTTAGCGGTAACACTGCTGTGGGTTGGTAATAAAACAACAACACACTACTGTAAAGAGTTGGAACTTCTGGGGTCAATCTTGTACAATATTAAAGGGAAGGTACAATCTGGGAATTGAAAATCAAGCTTTAAAATCATTTGTACCCATTTGTCATTTTAAAGTTAACACTTGCATCTTCAAATTCCTTTGCTATTTTACAGATACAAATGTTATTGCAAGTTCAAGCACAACAAGCATTATCTCTCCCTTCAGGGGTCATGACCCCTCCAGCCACACCCACATCTACACCATCAACCAATCAAACACCATCAACACCCATCAATCAAAATTGTGCATCTCCACCCAAAAATGTAGCATCTGCGGCAACTTCACCAGGTCGCTCTCAAGGATATAATGTTGGCTGTAGTGTTGGAGTCAATACAGGACAGAGTTTGATGTGGACACCTGTAAATAAATCCAATAAGAGTCCAGAGAGGGAATTGGCATCGGAGACTGGAGAGTTGTCAAAACAACACAGGTACGTGATTCAGCTAGGGCTTCTCAACTTTAAAGGTGCAATTCATGATTCTGGTGTGTCAAAAACCTCACCTGTTTTCTAGCTAACTAAAAAGAAGAGTGCAACATAAATGTATGCTGAAAATTTCACTTGATTTCGACAATTCATTTTCAAGTAACAAGCTTTTCAGCATTTTAAAAAATCTCCATTGGCTACTGTGTTTATAATAATTGTCAGGGTCCCGACAGTAATTAGAGAATGACACATAATAATAATGATAATATTACAGAAGTTTGGAACATGAACGCAAAGAACAAGCAGGTCTATAGATGTTAATGAGGTCTTTGATGTACTCAGGAGATTTTCTCGCTTTTCTCAAAAATGCAAGCAAATTTGAAATAATGGTTTGGGGATTGTAACCTATACCAGTCTAAGGTTCTTCCTAGCTAAAAAACTTGATTTTGATAGAGGTGACCTTGAGGATGTTAAGTGTGCCGAGGCTGTGTGGAGTTACAAATTTGTAACTCCAATGGGAACTTTACAAGTGTTCGCTGATCACTGTGGCCCAAGTAAGGACCATTCCATACCAAGCATCATTTCAGGTTCTGCGGCAACTTTAGGGTTGCTAAGCCTTGATCAGCCCACATATGCTCCACGGCTACGCATGGCAGCTCCCCAAATTTTGTACGGGTTTCCCCAAGACACTTAGCAGATAGTTCCCTGTCCAAGGAAATTTCAAGCACACTCACATTGAACTCGGGACCTTCTGCATCACAAGCGCTTGCTTTACCGTTTGAGCTAACTTGACTGCCATGTTTTGCATCTTCACTGCCAAGGCGAGAAGTAACCAAGGCATGGACGTGTAGCATCCCATCAAAGTTTGATATTTCTGTTCCCTGGTTGGAAAAAAAATCGATTTTAAATAAATGTCGCTGCTTATATAGCGCTTTTCCATAAATGATCAAAGCGCTTTACATTTATTCCGTTACCACTAGAATACAGCCAGCTGCCTATTCAAGCGCTCAATGTCAGTACTCCTAGTAACTCCCCATATAACGCTTGGGTCGACGAGGCAAGTGTGATAAAGTGATTTGCCCAGGTTCACAACACGTTGGCACCAATGGGGCTCGAACTCACAACCTCACGTTTATGAGTCCTGCCGATTTCCGCTAGACCACACGTGCCCACACATTTAACACATTTTTGTGGTTATTTATAATTATGTGTGTATAAATGTGCATTGAGGGTCATTACCAAATGTTAATGTTAGATACTGCTGATATTAAATGTTACACCTTATCATTTCCAGATCCCCGCCTCAACAGTGTGCTGCAGCGAAGGATGCTGGGAACTCAACCTTTGACATTGATAGTGAGCCAAACATGACTTTTGATGTTGAGGGCGCTAGAGATGAGACGCACAGCGGAATATCGATGATTGGACCAATAGAAATGAACAGCTCATTAGACACCAATAGCAAAACGTCTTCACCAAAACAGTAAGTAGGGAAATAGCGAAACATTTAATAAATCTGGTCAACTGGACTTACATTTTTGATAACTACAGTATCACTCCTCATCCAATTCAAGGAGCATCATCAGGCCGTGTGATCTTCTGTCGGCTTGTTGATCTGTGACGGTGTAGAATAGTCACGTGATGAGAGACGTAAAGGAATTTTCTTGATCGCTGGGTCGTATGTGTTACGAAGATTATGTCTAAGGCCTCCTCCTCTGTTAAGGGAAAGTTCCTCCCTATGGACATAGATAGATTCTTTGACTCCTCTCTCAAACCACTTTTGTTCTTTGTCCAAAATAACAATGTCTTTATCCTAAAAGGTGTGTTTGGACTCTTTGAGATGTGAATAAATTGCAGAATCGTTAAGTCCTGTTGAACTGGGCCTTTTATGTTGGAACATACGCTTATGCATCTAGGCTGTTTTACACCATCACGGATCAACAAGCCGACAGAAGATCACACGGCCTGATGATGCTCCTTGGATGAGGAGCGATACTGTAGCTATCAAAAACTTAAGTCCAGTTGACCAGATTTATTTAATGTTTTGCTATTTGAAGCAACCTGGATGATTGACAACATTCATAGAGAGAGTAAGTAGGAAAACAGCTTAGGTTCTGAAATGGGTTGGAACCAGTGTTCGTGCTAAGGCCGTATATCGCTCCGTTGGTGCAGAAGTCAGGAAAATTGGCACAACATGAAAATTTCTGAAAAAAGCTACTTTCTCTTGCTTTATTTAGCCAATTTTCAGCCCATACATGTGTTTTTGGTGCAAGCACCTCTTCAACTACTTCAAATTAATGGTTGATTGGCGCAAGCTCAAAAACCTTAAGAGGGAACAGTAGTTGGAACACTTCTATGTGTATACCATCAAGTCCGAGGTTTGAATCCTTCATCTCGACTATAAATGTGCATTTACTCTCTAGTTTTGTCCAGTTACTCATTTCCTTGTCTCAGTGTCTATATAGCATGATTGTGCCATGGAGTTTGGAGACAAATTGACCTCTGGAAACCCAAAATCCGTATTGAAGAGATGAATCCTGTGTTATACTGATGGCTCAGTATGACAAGTATAGATAGAGAGTAAAATTTGTGTACAACTTTGACAAAATTGTAGACTGATCACTAAGGTGAAAGACATTATCCATCATAACACTCGCTAGCTCAGTCAGTTAGTTCTCGGACTGTTAAACATATAAGATATTGATCATTCCGCGTTCGAGTCCAGCTGGAGCTGAGCGTGCGAAAACTATATATTCTATGAGGGTGTGAATTGCTCAAGCTAGGGTAGCGCCAATTTCTTTGGCCCGCAGGAAGCTCTTTGGCCCCAGGGAGTCCAGGTAGTGATTTAACCCAATGATTAGAACTGCTCTGTAAAGTGTGCTGAGGCTGCGTGGAATTACAAATCAGGGGAGCTGCGTAGTGCACTATAAATCACCTGCAATTTCATTTCATTTTTATAATTGGCCCATTAATTTAAATTCAAGACCCATTCACATAATGTGTAATGCAATACTATATCTTACATTCTGTAAAAAATAACCATCATATTTTGTACTAATTTTTTGTTGTTTAATTAACTGCAGGAGTCCAAACAGACAAGCTAATGACCAAACATCCCACTTATCAGACAGCTTTAAAAGTCCAGTTTTAGGTGAAAGTGCCAGCACTTGTAGACCACCAGGAAGGCCTATAGTCAGCAGCGATTCAGAAGAAGAAGAAGAAGAAGGTCCTGATGGTGCGCCGAGTTTGCTGTATCGGGACGAAAGGAAATTCTACGATAATATTTTGGTATGTGCAAATCTTGAAATTTTTTCACATGTACCAAACAGAACCGCTGGCTCTAACTGGTTGCTATTCGCAACAAAACCATCCAGAATGTCGGTTCCTGCCTGGTCAGCCCCCCGGGGGGGGGGGGGGGGGGGGGTACTTAGTACAAAAGTTTGGTAGCAAAATCAGACTGTCTGGTATACCAATGGGTCCTTTTTTTTTTGCAAAATGTGGTATTTTGATGGGTCTGATTTTCAAAAATTTGCACCATTTTGGCGCAAATTTTAGATTTTTATCTAAATTTCAAACAAAAATCAAGAAATTTGCGCCAAATTAGAGTAAATTTTCGGAGAAAAATTCAATTTTTGCATAACTTTTGACTCAAAATTTGGTATCTGGATGGGTCCCTTTTTCTTGAAATTTGATATATGCATGGGTGGTACTTCGAATTTTCCAGCGGCACACCCCTACCAAAACCAAACTTGAGTACCCCCCCTCCCGGGTCAGCCCCCGTGCCGGTTGAGGTTTGAATCAGCCCCTAAATAAGACATTGTTTGTGATGATGAAGAGGAAGTTTCCAAGTTGATTTTATGGGGTTGAAATGAAATAAAATTCAGTTATAATACTTTGTTAAAGAAATTTCTAAATAAATATAGAAGCTAACAAAATATGGAATAATAAATTTACTAACCAAGCAACCGTACTTGAGATCTTTCTCTGGAACATAGGATGTTGTTTTTTCATCACCTATATTGTGTGCATGTAAACTATAAAACATGTTTTTGTAGACATGGATAAGACATTTAAATTGCAAAATGTTTTTTTGAGGTATCCTGTTTAATTGCATTTTGGCTTACTTAACTCAGGTGAAATTGGTCAAAATTTACGCACCACAGGTTAAAGTTTGAGTTGTAAGCACTCGATCAAGAAGCGAAGCCAAGCTAGTTGGTGACTTGTGATTTGTGTTCAATTTCTTTACTTTCAAGTTAAAGGTGCTATTCATGATTCTGAGGTGATTTAAACCTCACCTCTTTCCTGTCATGTTAGATGAATATAAAATAAATAAATACTGAAAATTTCACTCAAGTCTGATCATTTGTTTTCAAGTTATGAGCTTTACAGACTTATGAAATCTATGTAGGCTACTGTGTAGTAATTACTGTCAGGAGCCCTGAGGATAAATATAAAATAACACACTTTCTTATTTTTTTTCAAGAACATGTAGACCTTTATGTGAACCTTTTCGGATTTTGATATAGCAGTCAAGGATTCTTATTAGCTATAGAGGTGACCTTGGGGATTAAATGTGATGACTCACCCGAAAAAGGGGGACTTTGTGCCAGAACACCTTTCGAGAAACTGATGAAAATAGGCAGCGAAAAATAAAGAAAATATATAAAAATTTCCAGCAGGTTTTCTGTTGTAAAATTTGATGGCTTGATCAATTTCAATAAGTAAGGTGTCATTTAAAGCTTAGAAAATGCTGTAACAGATGAAATGATAAAATCAAAATTGATATCATCTTCAAAGTCCCCCCTTTCGAGGTGAGCCATCACAAATGTGAATCAGGAATTGGCCCTTTAAGAGCAGCTATCAAACTTATTCATACACAACAATGATAATGATAAGATTAATACATGTTTGTTTTGTGGGCCTAGTTACTGACCACCATAGGTTTGTTTGCCAACAGGGTAATGTAAAACAATTGCTTCATGATCCAAATGCACCGTCAGACCAAAAACAACGAACACAGAATGGCAACAACAGTAGTACGGATGACTCAGATGACTCCAGTTCTGAAGAAGAAACCGACAGCGAATCAACAAGTGAAGAAGATGGTCTTTTGGGATTGAAACTGAGTTTGCCAGATGATTTTGAGAATGGAGCAGTGGATAAATCTTCACTCCACAGGTAAGATTCTGATATAAAGTGGAACCTCATTAACACAAAATCTGTTAACACAAAAACCCTGATAACACAAAATGTTTGTTAGGTCCCAAGTATTGATTTCCTATGTACAATCAATTGGATAACACAAAATCCTGATAACCCAAACTTAACTCTTTGGCCCAAGTGATTTTGTGTTAACGAGGTTCCACTGTAGTGGAGTTTGAGGCTGTGTAAACACACTAGTCATGACTATACTTTTGCCACAGAGTCCTGACCAGTTAACGAGTCAACAGCTTTCACATGTTGCCATAAATTTTAGATTGATAACTGAGATGCACGACTAGTTGTGTTAGTTTTGAGAGTGAGTTGCGACCATCAGTTAAACTCAATCCAAAGTCAAGTAATTTGAGAGTGTTTTTCCTAACTCACTTAGTCCAATAGCTGCTACATGCTATATTAGAGTAGATTATTGATCTGGTACGCTTCATTGATTTGTCCATATCCAGTCGCAATGTAAGTGACCAAACTGGACCCCTAGCTGACGAGAGATAAGCTAAGCTTGGTTTTGAGAGTGAGTTGCGACCATCAGTTAGCAACCACAAATGACTTGTCACAACTCAATACAAACTCAAGCAGTTTGAGAGTGTTTTTCCTAACTCACTTAGTCCAATAGCTACTACATGCTATATTTCCAATAGCTGCTACATGCTATATTTCCTAGATTACTAATCTGTTTTACTAATGTTTTTGTGCGTTAACTTTGTTGTCAAAGCTCACTTAAAAATTATATATACTGTTCAAATTTTTATGAAAGCCCTTTATTGCACACGCATTCTGGATAAATTATTACAAACATGCTTATTTCTTGGACAAATAGTAAGTTTTGGAAAATTCGCATTACACGTTACTTACCTTGTACCGTTGACAAATCATCCAATATTTTGTCCACAAACCATTTTTCATGCCTTGAAGGACAGGAATATGCCTTGAGGGTATCATTATAGCCTTCACAACCCTCAAAGTAGACCACATATACTTTGATCAACACTAAATAGGCGGGAATTATGAGGCTTTTTTTCATCCGCAAGTAAACATAATCCCAGTTACACGCGCGCCGTAGATAATGAAGCACAAGTCACGAGTTCAACGAGAACTGCGTGTCTTGCAGTTGTGCTATGTTCAAGGCTACACACGCGCTTACATAATGTATCTGTATCAATGCAAGATGTGAAGAGGTGTTGATCAAAGTATAGTAGTGGGTGGGCTAAATATTGGATGATTTATTACCAGTGAAATGTCAAAATCGGTGGTACAAAAGTTTAAGGCAAGGAACATGTAATGTCCTTATTTATTATTAAACAGGACATCGATAATAATAATAATTCTTTATTTATTCACGGTAAAAACTTGTTCAATATACATGTAAAAGGTTACAATAATTAATTGGTCTTCCACAAGGCCGTGATTAACAAATAAGATGATAAAACAATTAAATATACAGACAATCTCTCTAAATTCTGAAGATTGAAAAAGTCAATCGTGCTTGGAGTGACTCTTCGGGTCAATCGAAAAGATTGACAATTCAATCCACCAAGAGCGAAAATCACTCCCCTTCAGTCACACAAACAAAACTTCAAACTTAAAAGAGTGAATCTGCCGTCTGCAAAGGGTGATACTTCAATCTTTCCGGAGTGAAACCTTCAATCCCTTCACCGACTCCTCCCTCAGCACAATCCCTCTCGATTGAATTACATAAGTCAATGTAAATTTACACACACCTATATAATTCAATCGAGAGGGACTGTGCTGAGGGAAGAATCGGTGAAAAGACTGAAAATTTCACTCCAAAAAGACTGAAATGTTACCCCTTGCAGACAGCAAATTCACTCCATGACTACCTGATCTTAGGTACGACATGACTGCTCAATCTCTGCCATATACAGCAAAAATTCACGTAATAAAAAACATAAATGTCAAATGCCATAATGAAAATAATGCAATGGACATTCGGCTTTCCGCAATTTGTTGAAACCAGTTACTGCTTGTTCTGAAATTTGTATTTTGTTTGATTTTTTAACACGCATTTGTGTACCCCATCTTTCATTTCAGATCAATTTATAACGTCTCCCCAGATTTCTTCCCACGAATAAATTACGTCTCCATCATGGACCTAACTCTTGATTCGCCCAATCTCAGCATGGAAGCAAATGCGCTAGCAATGAAATACCTCAGTGACGAGGAGCTTGCTAAACTCTCTGTGGGATTCAAATCACATCCTACGGCAACACCGAGGAAGGATGTCAACCCTCTGCTTAGAACGGCTCTCGTTGGTAACATGATGGTGGAGAAGAGCATGGTTGGAATGAGTTCTGTTGGATTTCCGGCGTCGGTTGATATGTCGATGGCTAGTCGCAAGTATATGGAGAAATACGGATTGATTGAGTTGGAGAATGATCGCAAAGTGGACTCCATTGCGAAGCTTGATTCCCCACGAAAGAAGGGTAAAAGGAAGAAAAAGAAACGATCTAAAATAAAAACTGATGCTGAAATAGTCCAAACAGTGCAGGAAGGAGCAAATGATGCAGGTGTTACTCCATCTCAAGAAATTGCTAAAAAGACTAGAACTTCGCCGCCGTTTGATCCACAAACCGAGACTGCTGATCGCATCAGATCCACTCCGACATTACATCCGAACCAAGTCAGCCCAGTGTTATTAAATGCGAACCGAGTCAGCCCTAAGGGAGGGAATAACGAGTCTTATGAACCTTGGTTAAAGAGACCGGCACCAAAAAAGTTGCAAGAACAAGGCAACATGGGTGGTTCAGATAGAGGACCAAAGGTGAAAGGTCATGAGAGGTCAAAGCCTGTTGGTAATATACTTGATATATCAAGGCTACAGGACCTGCCAAAGTTGCTTTGAACATCTTTTTCGTAGTCACTTTATTCAGTGTTTGATCAATATCTTTACAATCTGTGAGTGACGTTGCACGTGAGTGGACATAACTCGTGCGTTCAGAGTTCATCGATTTTGTTTCTGATGTCTGAAGTGCAGTCGTTAGATTTTACTGCAAGATTGCATATTGGCAGAAGCCAATGGATTCAAGGTGAACATTGTTGGACTGTGCACACAACATATTTGTGTGCACCCAGAGTAAGTTATTTCTAGTTCTTTATTAAATTGCTAAATGTTGTCCTGAAAGACAATTATGAAATAAAAGAACAGGAAACAAAGAGATGCCACTTTTCAGGATTTTTTTTACTAACTGTTTTTATTTATTTTCAGCCCTTTTTCAACTTTTTGACAAAATTTATGCATATTTTCAGGATTTTTTGAAAGTTTCAGGATTTTTTAGTGATACCAAGTGGCATCTCTTGAAACACTCGATTTTGAAGAAAAATTTTCTTTCAAGGAATATATTAATTATACTTTGCAAGTGAAAACCATACCTTATCTATCAAACGATGTAAAAATCATGTTTGTGACCCAGCGATCCTATCGAAATCCACAAGTTGTCGCAAGCAACACAGGTCTCATTTCATCAATAAGGTAAGGCCAAAGAAAAAAAGAACTGTCTCAGCTTCCCGCGCGCATAGGGTTAAAAATTCAAATTTTACTGATTTCTTTTTTTTAGGTTTTCAGGAGATTTTTTGTTTTTTAATTTTTTTTCTTACATTGAATGATGAAAAAAATGAAAAAAAAAATAGAGACCTAAAAACGTAATTAAAAAAAGATTTCCGCGTAGCCTTTTTTGACTAAAAACAAACCAACCGCGTAGCACTTAGGGTTTTTGGCCTAAGGAAGCTTATAGACAGAGTTCTTTTTTTGGCCTAATGGTCAATTCATCTACTCTTGAATGTAGACCTCTAGTATTATTCAGCATAATATATTGATTAATTAGTTCTTTTACAATATCAGGCACAGAATCATGAAATACTTTGAAAATGCCAATATTATCAAATCACTTTGATAAAATGAAACAAATGTAGTGCCAAAACAATTGAACTGGTTGACTTTGATGTGACGGGAACGGCCTGATATTCCATTGTGTCATTTCTGCAAACGGTTTTTACTCCAAATGTTTGTTTCTCTGAACAAATTTTGCTCCAAACGGTGGTTTCCCCAGGTTTTTTTTACTCGCCATTGTTTCCAACTGAATTCAGTTATTTAATCTGAAAAGCTTTTAATCCAAAGGGCCATTGCTCCAAAATCTTTATTCGGAAAAGTTTTGTTCTGAACTAATTTTGACACAGATATATTAATTTCCAAACGTTTTTATGATGAACGATTTTTGATCTGAACAGTTTCGGATTAAAAACCTTAGATAATAAAAACAATGAAGTTAGAGAAAAAAATGTTGCAAATAAAAAAAACTTAAAGAATAATAACGAAAAAGCCTTTTGGAATAAACAAACGTTCTACGTAATGACACATCGGTGTATCGACCTGCACCCGACGTTATATACATGATAGTATTTTATAAAAACTTATGAATACCAAACATGCTTATAGTTTTAATTAATTGTGCATATTTGTACATAATGTAATTATCTTATTTGTTTTATAATATTTGTCAATTCAATTATAGTTTGTATATATCAATGTTTATGTTTTAGTCAAAATAAATTTTATTAATAAAATTATATATTGCAAGAATTTGGAATAACATGTGATAGTTTACTTTGAATCCCAATTAGTGTTTAATTTTGGCTTTACAGACTGGAAATATGATTTGCCCCTCTTTTTGAACAAACTTTGTTGTTAACATGTCATTGCCATAAACATTCCTTTTGGGAATAATTGAACATGTTAAGAATATCACTTTTTGAGGTAATACTGTACGCCGGGGAAGTAGTGACGTCATAATTTATGTAAATCACCCAACACGTGCATTTTGGTTCCAAACAAACAGGGTGGACAGTTTTACCGCACGTTAAGTCTTTGGGGAAAAAAAGGTCAGACTCCTATTTGTTACCATAACATTTGTCTAAAACAAAAAAAAAGGGAAAACATGCCGACCTGTTATGCTTAAGGTTAACTGTGATCACAAGCCAGAATGGGGCCCCTGCCGTTATTTTTGTTTTCCAACTGAGAAAAATCAGTCTGATTTGTATGTTTACGTGCGTCTATTCTGTTAATACGTATGATCAGTGGAATTACTCAGGACATGGTCATTTGTTTGGAACAAGATCGCACGTGTTGGGCTAATTATCATAAATGTGACGTCACTACTTACCCGGCGTATCAATCAGCCAAGCTTTTTGGATAATGGTGCCTATTACAAAACAATCCAATTGGAAATAGTGACTGATTTTGCTTTATGAATACCCCAAATTGGAAAAATGAAACATGCCCCATACACCGTACCCAACTCTGAAGCAACTTGCATTTAGAATTTGGAATCGCTTTTATTTTGCACCATAAATTTGTACAAAACCATAAAAAGACCCAAGTACAAATAAGTCACGATCAATCATAACGCAAGGCCCGTATTCCAGAAAGTTGTTTAGTTTTAATTTCTCGTCAACAGCACGGCTCATTGAATTGTTCTGCCTGAAACTACAAGTATCTTCCATTTTCACAAAGGGGGCAGAATAATACAAACTTGCGCAAAGACTTCAATTTTATATGCAATTTATTCATAACACAGCACAATGCAATAATAGCTCTTACACAGATACATAATTTATCAAATTTGGCTGATAAGTATGCATTTATATTTCTATAGATAAATGAATGCATATTCATATATATGCATGGTAAACTTTATGCTTAATTAACTTTAGAAACCCCCAAACAGCAAATTCCAATTTTCTGTAACATAACAGTGAAAGTAGATATGTGATGCGTTCCAGCAAAATGTACCTTATAGTCCCCAGATCGATTTTCCAATTTCCTCCTAAATTTATGAAGTATATATTCTGTCAGGAAAATATCTTCCATGCGCAAAAAAACATCTTGAATTTCCAAATTTGATGTTTATCGTCAGCTAACTGTAATCATCGCTGGTGATTACCCCTGAAATCACTTTGAAGTTGGATCACAGGCTTTCCACTCATGCCAATCACTCCATTTTCATTTTTGTTACCTTTTGCTGTAACACATCACAAATGTGACCGTCCAGCCCGTATGAGCAGTAAATGCCAGAAACTTCATTTTGCGCTACAGGTGAAAATACATGTCAAGGTCGTAATTTGCCGAAATTGATTTTTTGACAGATTCACACTTCTAGTGCTTACTACAAAATACCAGCAAAGTTTCATTTC
>JXSR01S069003.1:58066-71013 GCA_000969725.1 Ophiothrix spiculata
GTTAATTGAAGACGCTTTTATGAAACTTTATTTTTTCGATTTTTCCAACTCAAGTGGAGTCACTTTCGTGAGAATGGCCGATAAGAATCATGAAGCTTTTGTAGATAACCTGTATCTGTAACCCAATGTTGCATATTTTTTTATCCAAAAGATAAGTTGGGTAACATTTTGCATTTAGTTTACAGGATCTCTGCCTATGTGATAACAGACTAAGTGACGTTAGCATACAAAAGATGACTACACCGCTAAGACTTCTGGGAAGAGGACCCAAGCATCTACAAGCCTTGGATCTTTCTGGTATGGTATTGTAACAAATTGTAAACACTGGGGCTCCCATTCTCAAAAAGATGCTTTTAAATACTAGCCAGTGCCCGGGAGATGGTGTTTAACATACATAAAGCTGTTCTGGTTTTAAACACTGACTAGAACTAAAACATCTCACAAGAATACAGCCTTAAGTCTATTTACAAATCCAATGTCGGGATTCATTTCAAATAAGTTTACCAAAACCCACTTTTTTAACCAATAATTATGGTAACCATGGATATGGGTAATGCATACTAATGATTCTAGAGACCCCCCCCCCCCCTCCTCAATTTGAAGGAACAAATTATTTCAATTTCAGTGTTGAATTTCACTTTTAATAGTGCTTGAATTAGTTGAACCATTTGAAGGATGGGAAGGGGTGCATGCCTTGATCCATATTGGTGGTGGTGGTGGTGGTGGTGGTGGTGGGGGGGGGGGGGGGTTACTACATTGACAAGGTGTACGTATATGTGCCTGCCTTTTGGGGTGGGTTTTTACAGATTTGGTAAAGCGATCGGGTGGTTTTCGTCTCACAAAAAAAACCCCATCCAATTTGAGTAAAATTGGGTGCTTTTCCATCAAAATTGGTATATTAATGGGTGGGTTTTGGGGCCAATAATAGGTATAAATATAGAGATGGTCAGTTTTTTAAAGTCTGGCAGGCACATACCCGTACAAAATTTTATGTTTTATGAAGATCACCCCCCCGGGCCCTTAAAGTTGCTTGGGAAGATAACTTATGAGAAGCTGTTAATATATCTGTAGTTCCGCGCAGACAACTTCGGTCATCTACATCATCTCCTAAATATTTTGTGCCAAGAACTCAAGCAGTCACGTTTAGTGATCGATCTATTTCATATGCTATGGTCCAAAGAAATGGAATCCTCTTCCGGACTACATCAAGGATGCAAAGACTGTTGATGCATTTAAGAAACTGTTAAAGAAGTATCTATATTTAATCAATGATTTGATATATATTATGTTCCTATTGGAAGAAAATAATAAAATTCAAAAGAGAAAAAAAGTGTATGATGTTTGTATAATTTACCATGTTTCTGTCATTATAGCGCCTTTGAATAAAATGTCTTTTTGACTTTGGCGCTATACAAATTTTCTTTGATTGATTGATTGAGTTCAGTCACTAGTATGTAATATTTGTGTATTGTAACTATGGTAACCAGGAAAATAAAGAATTTGCATACTTCTTAAAGATCTTTAGGGCACATTTTGAACCCTATGATGCATAATAAACTTTGCTTGGACAATGGTTTTGTTTTTCTGTTGTTACAGGAAATGCATCAATCACCAATGCTGGAGTTAAATATTTAGCAGCATTTAAAAACCTTTGGAGACTGGATCTTTCAGGTTGCACTATAACAGTAAGTTATTTATCGGTCTGCACCAGTAGACTCCGGGGGGGGGGGGGGGGGGGGGCACTTTATTGACGGAAGGTTCTGGTATGTGCCGCCCTCAAGACCCCCTTTTCAAGCCTCCTCTTCTGCTCCCCAAGATCCCAAGAAGCTCTTTTAAGATTACTTCAGTTCCAAAGACACCTTTTTCAAAGAAAATGGCTCAAAAGCGTGTATTATTATGTTTTCAAAGCCAAATTTTGAGTGATTTTCACCTCAAATAGTCATATTTTTAAGGCTGTTTGGCCAACCCTGGGGACGAAAGCTTGGATACAAAATGATACATCCAAAATTTTTCCAGCAAATAAATGTTGATATATTAAAATCACAACACTATTTATGAAAATTTACACAAGTTAATTTTTCTCAAGGTCTTTTTTTCCTAAAGACTAATAAAATTAGTGCCATTTTGGTGCAAATTTTGACAAGAAAACCTGTAAAACGACCAACTTTTGCACAATGATATAGTGTAATATGTATTGAAAATGTCATACTTTCTGGCGGGGTGAGCAACATTTATCTATCAATATTTGCATAATCTAGGAGATATGGGTGATATGATGCCAATCTTAGATATAAAAAAAATTATGACTTAATACTTCAATTGTACACTGTCGTCCACACAGATGAAAGTAAACTTTCTAATTTTCATCTTTTAATCATACAATATACAGAGTTCATGGATTTCACAGCAACCAAAATTTAGATCAGTCAACACAGACAATGAAAAGAGCCAGTTCCCGATCACTGTTGTCAACAAGGGATGGGCGGTATCTCTAATTCAGAGTTGGCTGAGTGAGTTCAAGAATCTGAAGGAGAACAAGGAGGTGATTTTGAAGACCAAGTCAAGAGCTCAAACATTCTGTAAGTTTCAAACCCATATAGCCTAGAGCTGTCAACTTGTGACTCCTGCAGTTGTACACTCACACTTATCTGCAGTTGTACACTCACACTTATCTGTATAAATGCTCCCCTCCGCCAGAAAGTATGTAATGGACATGTAACTTAAATTCCTGATCAAAATAACAACTTGGAACCATGCTACGGAGACGGAGTACATTTATCCAGGGTGGGTGTGTAAATGTTTTGAGAACAAATAATAAAAGTATTTTGAGTAAAGATTATCCTGTCAGTTCCAAATCACCATTGTCAATATAATAGGGACGAGCACTATTTCTGATTGAGAGTTAGTTTTGGGCATAGATTAAAAAAGTACATATGTGTCCCGTCATATCGAAAGGTACTTTAAGGTCGGCAAAATCAAAATTGATTTTTTGGTCTCATCTGAAAGCTGAGATTTTAAGCTTTAATATGACATCTTGCTTTTGGTTATTGGATGTTCGGTTATTAAGGTACCTTTAGATATGACGGGGCACATATAGGAAACAGCTATTTGCATCCTAAAAATTTGGCTAAGTTAGGGGATTGCGCCAGCAGGCGCCATGCCCGGACCGACCTTTCGAGAGTGCGTAGTGAACCAGTTCTGCCTTGCACTACTATTACTCGACTACAACGCAATAAGTATCTTACATTTTTCCGCCAAATTGTGCGTAAGCAAGGAACAGCGCTTTACTAGCTTGATAGCCGCATTCTCAGTCAAATTGCCATTCTGTTGCCGGAGTACGGTTTTGGGTATCAAGGCAACCGAGGGAGAACAAAGATGATTTTGAAGAGTAAGACAGGAAAACAAACATTCTATAATATAACCTGACAAAGAAATTAAATTCCTGATCGAAATAAAAAAGAAAAATCAACATCACAATATGAATTGAGAAAATTATTATGTTGATGTTGTATAAGTCAAAAGAGGAGCAATTTGACATTTTGCTTTAGTCCAAGCAGCAAGATGAGTAATTTTGAATATTACTTGAAGACTTCAGATAATTTGACTCATGTGACCTTTGATGTTATACTTTGATCAACAACCAAATAGGCGGGCCTTTTCACATCATGAATTTATACAGATAAGTTTGAGTGTAAAACTGCAGGAGTCACAGGGTGCCTAGCTTATTTAGCATCTATGGCGCACCAGTCAGTGGGATCATGTTTACTTACGGATAAAGAAAACTGTAACAATCCGGCCTTTTGAGCAATGATCAAAGTATAGATGGGAACAAAATGAATTATGACTATTACAGAAAAAACATGGATCGACTATCATGCCACCGATTATAAATTGCCTTTGGATGTTATGTACATGAAGTAAAATGATGTAATTTCCATCATGTATTTTAAAAAATCAATAGGAGTGAAAAAATGGAATGATAAATCACGACTCCTTGGATGGGGGGGGGGGGGTACTCAAGTATAATGCGGCAGGCATAGCATGACCAAGAAAACTGTGAATTAGGGTTGTTTTTGAGGACAAAAGGGTGTATCAGGTGACACCTTTTAGGGCATCAAAAACAGCAATTTTAGCTCATTTTCAAGAAATAGGGTACTTTTTTAAACCCTGGTGTTGAAACAGTAACGGTAAATTCCTGATTTAGGGTGTGAATGGGTGAAAAAGGGTATATTTTGGCTTCAGAAACAATCTCCCTTTAGGGGGTATTTTGAAAAACCGTGGTCAGGCTATGCCTGCAACATTATACTCGAGTGGCCCCCCTGGGTCATGACTACTTTCTTTACAACGTCTAGTTTCAAATTGATGGAAAAATAGAATAAATTTTAAAAACTTGTCAAATTCAAAGACTTAGATCATCTATAAGAAAACGTATAACACGGTAATGAAGGAAATTATGTTTTTTTATTTCTTCATGTAGATGGCAAGATACAGATTATCCCACCACCGCTATTCTCCAACTCAACCAACCAATCAAATCAACCAGTCATCCAACTCATTGCAGACAAAGTCAACACTTCAGTAAAGCCTGTCACCCAATCAGAGCCTGTCACCCATTCAGATCCCGTCACCCAACCAACCAAGAGACTAAAGACTTTGCATCCTCCATCTAGTACCAGAAATAACGACTCCTTACCCAGCGCTACCAATGATAAACAGACTATAAACTCAAAATTAGTGAACAGAAGATCAAAGTTTAAAGTAAGAAGACAAAATAAACAAAGTCAAGATCCAACAACAGAAATGAAAATTGGAAATAAGACAGCACCTAGAACTAAAGATGAAGTTGATGATGATTTAATGAAAAGTTACTTGGATGCCAGGAGAAGAGATAATGAATGTAGTCAAGGATCATTATTGGATGCCATGAATTCTCAGGGATGGTGACACACAACGCTGTTGATTTCCGTTGAATTTTCAATTGGACCGGTTAAATGTTTAACCGAAAGCATTTATGATCTACTAAAATTTAGCATGATCATATAACAAAAGTCTGACTTGATCTACGTAAACAAACTTGGGCAGTCGGAATGCAAGTGCACATTAAAACATAGAAGGTAGTCTTTATCATTTAAAAAACATGTTTTGCAAAGGTCAAGATTGGATCTTTGTTAAATCACAATTAAAGGCATATTTCACGATAGAGGGTACCATTTATTCCCATTTTTGCATGAAAAATGAAATTTGAAGTGATATGAAGTATAAAACTTGGTCTGTGTCCCATGTAGTCTTATCATGGACACAGTACATCAAAATACATATTTTAGAAATATAATGTACTTTATTAATGTTTGCATTTTTAAAATAAACAGCACTGATCATTACAAAAGCCATTTTTTTGATGGACAGTGCTTTTCCATCAAAATGTAACATTAGCAGTCAAGATGATGATTTTTATCCACCTTCTTGAAAATGAATTTGACTAAGTTATATAGATTATGTATATCAACAAAATTAATCATTTAAAACCAATTTCCAAAATATCTCAAGTATATTTCTGTTTTTACAAACAAAATAGTGTTTTTCAGGCGAATGTTATGTTTGATGGACAAAAATGGGAATTGGTGTCCATCAAACAATGTAACATTCACATGTTAGCATGTCCCATAACTTGAAAACCATAAAATGTTCATGGCTCAAACTTTGCCAATTTCAGTCTTCTACAAATATGTTAATTTTAAACAACAAAACGTGTCAAATGTAAATGCCAAAGAAAAAATATATAGAAAATGTGTTTTTCATAGTCTGCTATATGGTATTGGTACATTCTCTCGTGAAAAATGCCTTAAATGTTTTAGTGAAATTGAGCTCAAAAGAAACCTACACAGTATTTATGTAGTAAATATAACAATATAGTCTAAAATATATAGAAATTATGGTAAAAGAATATAGAGCTGATGCTCAAGTTTAAACACTGAACTGTCATAATGAGGCAAGTTTGAATGTGCATTGATGTACATTACAGGAATGCAGATTGTTTGAGATTGTGTCTCCACAATGGCGTTTTGACCAGATGTAGATTCATGCCATGTATTTAACTGTTTGTATGTGTCTATGCCTATATGCATCATAGCTCTACGTCCTACAAAGTTGCACATGAGAATATTAAGCACATGCAGTGTGCGAGGTGAATTTGTGTACCCTCGGATGTAAATTGATAATACAGCTTGCCCCATTATTTTCAGTTGCTACTGCAAACAAAATGGCCTGATAATATAAAAATACTACAGTGGAACCTCTTTAACACACAATTTCTTAACCCAAAAACCCTGATAACACAAACTAAATTATCAAGTCTCTGGCACTGAATTTGTGTGTAATGAATAATGGATAACACAAAGTCCTGATAACACACATAAAAATGTGTGGCCCTACAGAATTTGTGTTAAAGAGGTTCCACTGTACATGGTTTGAGGTGAAGTAGTGAAACTATCTTTCTCAGATACTGGCTATGTGACTATAATCCCCGGGGATGGATTTCTCAAAAATATTTTGTACGGGGTGTGCCATGCAGACTTCACGGAAAAGGTATACTTTAGGTCCCATCAAAAACTATACCCTAACCCTAAACCCTAACCCTTACCCTAAAACTAACCCTAACCCTAATCCTACACCCTAACCCTAACCCTTAATTAAACCTAACCCTAACACTAACCCTAAACCCTAACCCTAAAATTATGGATGGGACCTAAAGTACACTTGGTCTGACTTCACAATAAGGACCGTTCTCTATACCTAGAATAAGGCAATTTTGCAACCCTTCAGACCTTCACCATCCCATTTTCCAAAAAAAAACACCCAATTTTGGCCAAATTGAGTGCTTTTTAAGAAATTTCCCCCCAAACACCAAATTTTTCCATTTGGGTGCATTAGATCTGTGACAAAAACCAACCCATCGATATACCTAAAATGGCGAAATTATACCCCAAAGCCGTGGCACATACCCGTATATCAACCTGATGTTAGAATCCCCCAAGGCTATAATCCTGAGGCCGCAGACGATAGTCTCAAAGCCAGAACCAAGAGATGGCACTACTTTACCGATAAAACCATATAGTATTTGTTTTATTACATCTCACTGTGACTCTGGGGATGAGGTTATAGGGAGATTAGTAAAAACTACCAACCGGGAAGTAATTCATGACCGGCCATTGAATGATCATGATTACATCATGGATATTTATGAGGTGTACTAATACAGACTATTATTTCTTCATGTGAGTGCAAGAAAGTCGTATCTGCAATGGCTGCCCAAAGTCATTTTTATTTAACACCTTGTCACAAGAATGTGAAAAAATTGCCTTATGCCAGTGGCTCTTGAAATGGTTCTTCAGGTGATGGTGTCACCCGAAGAACCATTTCAAGAGCCACATTTCTTCAGGTGATGGTGTCACCTGAAGAACCATTTCAAGAGCCAATGACCCAATACTGAAGATCATACAATGTGCAATCCAAATTTATGAAAAATGGCAGCTATTGCAGATCTATACGACTTTCTTGCACTCACATGACAAACTATGTAAAGAAAATAGAAATTTATAAATCATACACATTTAATTTTTTTTCATTTGTATTTATTTTTGTGCATCAGTCTTTTAAACACTGTTTTGATGATAGTACTACATGTCCTGAAATCATTTGGATAATCACCATTGTCTGTCCGTGATTTTTACATAATGAGTCCTATATGTCAGCAATTTCAAATTCAACAATTATATCATTTGTTTAACTCTCTCACCCCAAGAAGTTGCCTGGGTGTTTCTAGTAAATAAAGAATCGAAATACTTACAAATTCTTTAAACTTTATCAAGGACTTCCATTTGAAATTTGCAGGGGCTCTATCAATAGCTCCCCTAAAGTTCTTTAGGGAGCAATTAGGGGAGCTATCTGGATATTTAGATGTAAATTCAATCACGGAAGGCGCTCTACTAATTGAGCTCTCATAAAGCATTTGAGGGGAGCAGGGTGGCTCAACAGAGCTCACTCCCCTCAAATGGAAGTCCCTGCTTTATGTTTATGTATCTTCCATATGAAGGACACTGTACATATGAAATTTGGTATCATTTTAAAGCTTACTCTTTGATCTATAATTTGAGCACTAGCTTTGTTGCATACCTCTCATATGGTATTTATGGTTATTTGAACATAGACAGGTTGAATCCCAAAATTGAAACTAGAAAATAAATGCAGGGCTGAAAGGGTTAAAAATATAGCAACTTTGTACTATAACAATTATCTAACAATGTCTAAAAAAGTCAACTTCAAGGTCAAATGTGACACTATGATTACGAAATTGACATGGAAATGCTATTTTAGTGATGTGGAAGCATTTTAAGAGATTTGTATGCATTTATATTTAGTATAATTAACAGAAGGGAGCTATTGGAGTTGGGGTTTTCTTACACTGACATATTCAATTGCACACTTGGCATCTTGCCTTAATGTGTACACAATTGTGACCCGTCATATCGAAAGGTACCTTAATACCGGCATAGTAAATTACGAAATATAGGCCATTGAAGCTGAGCATAGTCAAAAATCACGTCCAAGGTCGAATTTCTAATTTCATCAGAAACGATACCATTGAAGTGAATTCTATCATATTAATCAGGTTCCAACATCCAAAACATAAAACAAATGTTTTAAAAACCGAGATAAAAATCCTTTCTCCATTCACGTTCAACCAGTACAGAAACTTTAAACTTGAATTTCTCAGAACTTTAGTTTTCGGAATCAGCCCGATACCTTTTACCAATTTGGATGTAACTTTGTAATCGAACATCCAATAACCAAAAGCAAGGTGTCATTTTAAAGCTTAAAATAAAATCTTTCAGATGAGACCAAAAAATCAAAAAGACTGCCCTCCTGACAAAAATTCGAGCTGGAAATCTAGACAGCAAGCAGGAAAAATCGGGAAGGACAAGAAAAATGAGAGAGCAGCTGCAAGACTGCTAGACAGGAAACATGGGGGAAAGCAGAAAATCGTGTCAAAAGATGTGCAAAATCGCTTAAAACCATTTTTTTTGTCATGTCAGTTTTAAAATGGACTTGAATTTATTTTGGGTGTACGAAAATGGCTTTTATGCCATGAGAAATTGGGAAAAAAGGTGCAAAAGCCGGGGAAAATTGGGAACAGAATCAGGACGAAATGTCTCTGCCCCCCTTGACCAAAAAGTCTGGCTACGCCACTGGACAAATGTTTCTTAAACGAACCTTATATAGGGAAAATACGTCATCTAACATGAAGTGCTCTGTCATAGTAAAGTCTGGTTATCCAAGAAATGACCACAAGTACTGATTCTCCCTTATTTTGATGCTTCATTGGTTGCATATTGTATACATGTATGAGTTTTATTGCATAGTTTACAAATGGTCTATTATATCCAAATTCATTGAAGACTTAGTGTACATACAAAATCATTTTTAGGAAATTTAAGTTTTTCCCAAATATATCTTTAGACAATCATTTTGAAGAACATATTCTAAGATTTCAATCAAATAATGAATACTTGTATAATTTTATACAGGCTTAAATTGTATACGTTGGAGTCAAGAACCGACCCCTAGATTATCTCTCTCAATCCGGCAAAGCGGCTCTGATTTTCACAGGTTGCTCCAAAACTTGATTCAAAGTTAAGACTGAATGAATTCCTTTACGGTATAGTAAAGGAATTCATACACTGTAAAGGAATTTCGACCTTTCCGGAATTGATTTGGCCATGAATTATCCGCAATGAACCTACATACAATTTTATGATTGTCCTACTCCTAACCTTATTACATTTAAGCTATATACTGAGTTGTTTACACAAAATATGGTAAATTGCTAAATATTTTTCTGTCATTTCATTTTCCTTCTGCAATGTTATAAACAGATATGATTTCATAAGTTACTATTTACTGCCCTCACTCACCCTTGTGTGTTTTTTAATATTTAATGCAAAGAAGCAAACCCCTAAATCTTTGTGTTTCACATTCACCCCAAAAAATGTTGAACTTCAATGCCCGAAAATTTACGCTAATTTGGCACAAATTTTAAGTTGATTTTTGTTTGAAATTTATTTTAAAAATCAAAAATTTGCGGCATTTTGGTGCAAATTTTTCAGACAATTTTGAAAAACAGACCCATCAAAATACCACATTTTGCAAAGAAAAAGGACCCATTCGCATACCAGACAGCCTGACTTTGCTACCCAAGTTTGCGGCACATCTCCGTAATCACTTCTGTACTAAGTACCCCTCCCGGGCTTCAATGTAGGTCACTTCATATTTTGTTTGTAAATGTGATCTTTACCACAACACCAACATAATTTGATTCACTGAAAAAAAGATGACAAAATGTTAAGTTGCATTCATCATTAAGATTTGTCTCAACTTGCCAGCCTAATGAATATTATTAATCAAAACACAAAAAAACTTGCAATACACTGAAATTTTACAATACGGTAAAAAATTATTGCGGAAAATTATCGGGGCCCCCATTTTCGACCTCAAAAAATTTAAGGCCCCCCCTTTTTGGGACAAAAATTAGTGGTCAACCCCATAGAAAAGCATGTTTACAAACTCAATTTTTACCGGATAATATGTACTTTTTTCAAGGCCTCCCCTTATGAGGGTGAAAAATTTTAAGGGTCCCCTTTTTGCATCAGCCCCCTCCTACAAGTGTTTGTGAACGGTCCCTTATTGTTACAGGATGCAAACCCTAAATCGGGTTCAAAAACATTTTGCAAGAAATAGTGACCTGCTTTTTGCATGGTTCCATGTACGCAAGTCATTTCGGGAAAGGTCGTAATTCATTCTCGGTAAATGAATTCATTTACCCCTAAAGGAATTCCTATACTGTAAAGTACCGGTAAATGAATCCATTTACTCTTAACTTTATTTTAAATTTTTAGAGCAATGTATGAACATTTTAGAGCATTTTCTTTTTTAAAGGGACCTATCCTAAAAATTTCGTGATAAAATTTTATATTCTAAAAATGTTTGGGTTTTTGAAACATTTTCAAACATTTAATTCAAAATGTCATAGCTAAAAAATGTGGAACAGGATCCATTCAACAAGAAAATACTCTCCGATGTTCATAGTTTGCTCTAAAAATTCATTTAGAGTTCATTTACTCTACAGTATAGGAATTCCTTTACGATAAATGAATTCATTTACCGTAAATGAATTACGAGCTTTCCCGAACTGAATATCCGTTGTTTCACATCTACTTTGCAAACTGATGTAAACCATTATTATGGGTACCAGTAAGTTACCAAAGATTTTCAACACAATGTATTGAAAATCTTTGGAGGTACCCAGCTTGAATGAGGATGGAAAGTCCCGGGGGGGGGGGACTCAAATTTGGTTTAGGTAGGGACGTGCCTCCGGGAAATTTGTAAAGCCACCCATCCAGACCCATCCATATACCAAATCTTCTAAATTTGGAGCCAAATTTAATCATAAATCTCATTTTTTCTGTCCAAATTTGCTATATTTTGGCAAAATTTTCTAACATTTTGAGAAGAAATGTCCACATTTGCGGCATTTTGCGCAAATTTCCGAAAATTTTGAAATGAACACCCATCAAAATACCACATTTTGTGAAGAAAAAGGACCGATTGGAATACCAGAAAGCCTGATTTTGCTACCCAAATTTGCGGCACGTCCCCATAACCCCTTTTGTACTAAGTAGCCCCCCCCCCCGGGTAATAGTCATCCCATAGGGCTACTCGGCTATACTTTGATCAACACCTAATAGACGCGTGCTTAGCTGAACACAGCACAACTGCAGGAGACGCAGTGCGCATTTTACGTGCGACTCGCGCATCAGTATCTACGGCCTGCGTGTAGGTGGGATTATGTTTACTTGCGGATGAAGAAAAGCCTCATAATTCCGGCCTATTTAGTGTTGATCAAAGTATATATATTGACATACTTGATGCATAAATCAGGGGTGTGAGAGTTAGCTGATACAAAAACTCTGAAAAATGCTGAAAATAGTGACAAAATGCCCAAAATAAGCTGGGAAAAAGAAAAATCTGAACTATTTTGAAGGCATGAAAAACCCTGAAATCAGCGTAAATGCTGAACTCTCACATCAGGGTCCACTCAGCTATATTGATGCATATGTACATGAAATAATGATTTCAAAATACTCCTTTAATTTTTTTTAGCTCTCCTTGAAAGATTGCCTTTAAAGAAGGATTTGGCACATTTTTGCTTAAAAGTTTACCTCCCCCCCCCTCCCCCCAAAAAGTGGACTTTCTTCTTCTGGTGTTAAAAACCCCCATCCATTTCTGTTTAAAGTAGGAGTGTATAGACCCCTATTAATGTTTCTGAGTTGCTCAGAAAATCAACTCTTTTTCTTGCATTTCTGTTCACACATATGTATACCAATATACAGGCATGAGAATGATTTTTCATGAAAATATCTGAATTTGGTAAAATTTAACCAAAATACACTAAAAAGGTTAAATCAAGCCCCAAATTATCTGAATTTGGATGATTTTGGATTCAGGACAAAATATCTGAAATCAGATAATTATCTGAAAATTCTCATGCCTGAATATACCTAAGGCCAAAGAAAAAAAAATAGTCTGTCTCAGCTTCCTGCGCGCAAAGCTTTTAAAAATCCAAATTTAGCGCATTTTTTTTCTTCTAGGTTTTAGAGAGATTTTCAGTTGTTTACATTTTTTTCCCCTACTACTGGGAAAAAAAGTTAAATAAACGAAGCGGCTGCGAAAAAAAAAATAGTGGCCGAAAAATGCAATAAAAAAAAAATTAGGGGGTATTTCCGCATCAGCGTAGCCGTTTTGACCTTAAGTAAGCTGAGACAGAGTTCTTTTTTTTTTTGCCTAAGTGGTCTCTGAGCTTTTCATACATCATGAAAATAGGTGAATTCTTC
>JXSR01S069003.1:77340-87551 GCA_000969725.1 Ophiothrix spiculata
AAGGACAGATTGGTATCTAGTTAGCCCCGGTCAGATCATTGAACAATATTGATTTATAACACAACTAAAAAACACGAGGAATACATAAATTTACACAAAATAGATAATCACCTAAAATTGAATAAAAATTATACAAAAACAACTCGACATGTGAGTGCAAGAAATTCATATCTGCAATAGCTGCCATTTGTCATAAATTTGTATTGTAGAATGTCCAGTGTAGGGTCAGTGGCGCTTAAAATGGTTCTTTAGGTAACATCGTCACCTATAAGATCCTTTTCAAATGCCACTGACATATATGGGAGAGAGAAAATGTGAGGGTTTTTGACACTCTAGTGACAAGATTTTAAATATAACATGTGGCAGCTACTGCAGATATGTCTTTCTTGCATTCATTTGAGGAACTACTGTTATAATTATAAAGTAGGCCTACTATATGATTAAGCTATAAAAATGCATAATTGATATTTCATACAAAACAAACAAAACAAATCCTGAGGTTCTGCTTTACTAGTACCACAATGCCAGTGTTTCAGTACTGCCCTACATAGTAAAAATGTAGTATGTGCATTTATAAAGCAAAGCAGATACTTCCTATAAACGTGCAATTTCACTTCAGTCCACTCCCATGCTAAAAGTTGTATTTACACATGTTTGCTATTGTAGATACTGCCTTAAGTTATGGAAGAGACTGACCACCATCTGCTCATTTGTGCAAGATTTCTCCAAGGGAAAAGGAAGTAGCTTGCATATATTAACAATACACATACTACATTTTTACCTTGTTGGACAGAATAACTGTACAGTTTAGGGCTGGTATCGGCAAGCATTTGCATTGTTGACAAAGCCCCGAAATTGAGCGGCCGATGTTGCGACACTGTCGGCAATAAGTTTTGTCAATGCAGCAAAGAGGATTGACTTTACAACTTGTGGCACTCTGTTGAATTCTTCACCCCCTTTAATTGAAATCAATGTGGTGATGCTGCGATAGAATGTTATAAATGATAATGTGATCAAAAAACTTATGCTAAGACGAGTAAAATATCAGGGGAAATTTCATTACTATGTTAAGCTTTCTATTTTTTTTGAATATTTATTTAACTGAATTGAATTGAATTGAATTTTATTTTATTTTTGTCAAGTTTGTCGACACATAAACAGGCTTGTCGACAACCAGTGAAATTGGTTTTGTCGACGACATTGTCAATGTTCAAAAAGCTTGTAATTGTTACCAGCCTTAGAACAGATCCAAACTTCCAAAAAAGTGATACAAAAACACTTCTTTCTTGAGACACTTCTTTCTTGAAAAAGAAAAAAAAAGAAAAATGTGATTTCTTTCTCAAAACCTTTCTGTTTGTTTTTTCGATGCACATTAAGCTTTCAAGACCCGGTCCCATCGCCAACCTCATACCCTGGTCACATAGCATTGCGACACCATCATCATCATGCTTCAGCTGCGGAGCAGATGACAACAAGACTTCTCCAAGCACATTGATCGTGGGCAGTTGTGGCAATTTGGTCAGCTGACATCTCATGATCATCATACCCCAACCGGGTAGAAATTCAGCGAACACCGACTGGACATCGGTCTGTGACGTTGTCTGTGTGGAGACCGAACGGTGTCCGTGAGCCGTAGAGATGCCGGTGGTTATGTGACCATAGCATAAGTAACAGGATTGATGACATACATGAGAAGGCATATCAAGACACCGTTTTCTGTGCTAAGCCACCTTAATTCCTCATTTCTGGTATCGCCCCTCCAGTTTCAGTCAATATAACTATTTTGTTACTTTATAAGGTACACTTTCTGTTTCTTACTAGAGAAATCTAAACAAAATGATTAATGGCAAAGACCAGTGGGTGGTAATGGTTGCTATGTTGCAAGCTCCAGTATTTGACCATGGAGGTACCGTACTGACGCATGTAAAATCCCACCTTCGGGCAATGTATCACCCGTATAATTACAAACATTTTCAGGAAATTAATGTACACGCGGGTAGAGTCCCATTGGTATTTTTTAGAAGTCGCCAAATTATCATCCAAATACCATTTTATTTGTGGCCATAATTTGCTGAATCACCTAGAAATTTATCATAATATCAAAATCTGCTTTAAAAAGTAGTAGCAAACTCATCTAAATCACGATAGAAATGGGTACATTTTATCCAAAATGTCTTATAATTAATTGTGGGAATATCACGGCTGATCGAGGATGAATATACAACTTCACTGTTTTTTATGTTCTAATCGTCAACAGCCTATGGCCATGTTTACGTTCATATAATGGTAAAAATAAATAGAGCATGCGCTATCATGTCTATCGGACATGCGCAATCGCGATTGTTCTTGTAACAAAATGGCGAATGTCACGATCGGCTGTGCAAATTTTTTTTCACCATATTACCTTAATTGGTACATTACTGTAAGTATTTGTTGATAAAAACTCTTGGGGATAATTTTAAGGAATATTTACTGAACTGAATACTGAAATATTTGATTTAAAACATTACAATGAATAGATTGATTTGATTCCTCTCGGTCGGACAATTCACTGGCATTGTTTACCTAGGTAGATCGACCGGTTAGTTCAGTCTCTCTCATGCGTCCTCACGTAAAGTCCCAGTCCCTAACTTTGATCCAAGTTCAAGTTCAAAAAAGGTGGGACATTACTCAAGTCAGTACGGTAATATATTACCTCCAGTATTTGACCTATTTCTGATTTTTCTTATTTTGGGCAGGCAATTATAGATTCAAGCATATCCGTCATATGCACTCAATAATTTGCTAGTATTGAATGAATTACAACACTATTGTACATCTTCTCATTTCTAAAAAAATTCATGATAATCAAAAGATATGCAAAAATCGATGGAGAAATCAATAGACAGCCTGCTACATAAAACAAATTAGACTCAGTGGACACAGCTCAACTATAATAATAAACTTGAATTCGACTTGTTTTCCACCATGGTCAGAAGTTGATTTTTAGTTGAGAATATCAACATTGAAGATACTAATATATAGATACCTTTTCAGAGTCTAATTGCAGCGACGTAGCTTGCGAGGTTCTCTCAACCTCTTCATTCAGCATAGTGGTGAAATCCTCCTAGTCACATGGCTACGTCGCTGCAATATGAAGACTCTGAAAAGGTATCTATATTACTATTTCAACATGACAGAGTCCAAGGATAATCTCAAAATCGAACATTGAAGATGGTTGGGAGAGTGGAGGCTCAATGTTGAACCAATATTGAAAGGTTGATCTGTGCCCACTGAGGGTTGATCAATAGATATATGCAAAATAGGTGCTTATCATTGGAGAAGTAAAGAGCCAATCGGGTTGGCGACGCAAAAAGCTTCTCATCTCTGGCGTGTGTTTGAATTCTGCTTTGTACTGGGCTGCGAAGGCGATGTCTAAGATTGGTTCTGATTGCTGGTGTGATGGACTGGTCTGAAATGATAAAAAAGGGGTACGAAAATATTGGATTAAAGGGATTTTTAGAAATTTAATAGATTTTTATATCTTTAGTTTTGTCCATTGTTTTATTGAAGAGCACAATATAAATCAATGCTGATAATTCCTGTTAATTCTGAAACCATAATTTCATTTTAGAAGTGTTTCTTTTTATAGTATCGAATGATTGTGATCTGGATCAAAAGAAATATACAAAATTATCTTTATAGAAACAAAAGAACCCTTATTTATTTCAACTAGCTGGATGCCCGCGACCTCGCTAAAATTACGGCCTACTATTTTGAACTTATTAAACTTTTCTTATATACTGATATTTTTCAATGTTCTCTATCCCAGATATAATCCTGCCTGAGGCACATAATTACAGAGTCATGCAGAGTCAAATCGTGAGTGAAAACAGGTGTTATAATATTTTTCCTGTTTTTGAGTTTGCATGTTTACAATCATAAGGCATGCATGTAAAAAAGATGCACTCCCCCTGCTTCAAGGTGGAGCATTCACACAAGAATGACTTCCTAACCATATGGAGCAATTAAAGTAAAATTTGTTGCGTCCCAACCTGGTCTCAAATCTAGAACCTCTGTATTATTAGTCCAGTGCTTTAACCCCATTGAACTTCTTTTTTTTTTCAAAGAAGAGTATCGATCAACTGAATCATCCCAGTGGTATACAGAAATCAGAATTACCTTACGGCACAATAAATGATACAACAAATGTATTAAATTTTGCATAATTTTGGTACTCTAGCAAGATGTTTTTCTTTATGGGACTAATCTTCCCATGTGGGACTCAAATTCTGGGGGCCTGTTAATATACATGTAATAGCCTTAATAACTTGCCTTAATATGTGCCTAGTAGAGGTGCCTAGCAGTCTAATTTTTATAGTTAACAAGTAATTTTTACAAATTTAAACAATTTACCTTTAATTCAAATTCCAACGTCCAATGATCATGCCGTTTTCCTCCGCCATAATGTATCAGATATGTATAGCCTCCAATGCCATTATAATTAGGCCTTGGTATATGGTCAGCTACTGACCATTTAGTCATAGTGATGTTGGGTCGAGGGGAGATGTATGCATTCATACGCTCTGGACCTGCATGGATAAGAATAGTAATTGATAAGCTGATAAGCAAATGTGACCGGTCACAGCAATAGGATCAATTGGCGCAAGAGGTTCCCAAACAAAAAGTCAGAAATAGGGTTTTGGTTATACACAACGTTCATTTACTTCTGTTTTATTCAGATTATATTCAAAATTACTCTAATTTTTGAGGTGATCTTTCCGAAATTGGCAATGGCGAGATGTATTATTTCTTTTATGTTGCTCTGGCGCAAGGTCAAAATCCTTAGCAGGAACACTGGGAGGGGGGAGCACTCAAGTATGATGCTGCAGGCATAGCGTGACCAAGACAAAGGTGAATTAGGGTTGTGTTTGAGGACAAAAGGGTGTATCAGGTGACACCGTTTAGGGTATCAAAAACAGCCATCTTCAAGAAATAGGGTACTTTTTCAAACCCTAGTGTGAAAACGGTATCGGTAAAATCCTGAGAAAAGGGGAAAAAGGGTAAATTTTGGCTTCAGAAACAATCACCCTTTAGGGGGTGTTTTGAAATACTGCGGTCACGCTATGCCTGCAACATTGTACTTGAGTGGCCCCCGGGAATAGGATGCATGTAGACCTGCACTTATGTCTGATTCACAAACAGTACGGTATATTAAAAATCAAAATCATCTTATTTAGGCTTTCGCTAAGGAAACCCAACTTGGTGCTTGGTACCAAGTAAGCTAAAGGAAACTTATCTTAAATTGGGCTGCAAGATGTTTATAAATTCAGTTTTTGAATGCAGGAGGAAGACCGGAGAAAAACCTGCGGAAGTGAGCATGGACAGAAAATCAAATGCATATACAGTGCATGGCCGGGAATCCAACCCGGGACTTCATTGGTGTAAAGCAAGGGAACTACTGCTGCGCTAACCCCTAATAAAAGCAACCAGCATTCAGTAGAAGAATCATTTTTCTTTATTTGTGACTCTTCCAATCAAAATGGAGGACTTGCCTGCCTGCACTTGTGTCTGAGTCTCAAACACACACATCAATTATATTGAAAGTAACTAGTGATTAATACAAGAAGATGTTGATTATACAAATACTACATGGCCAGAGGTGAAGCTGTGCAATCTTATCTATCCTGAGGTTCTGGTTATGTGACTATTATCCCGAGGACACAGGCAGAAGGATAATAGTCTCATAGCCAGTACCAAGGTGGACAGATACACTGCTTCACTGATACAACATGTATATTAATTTGCTTTATTATACCTCACTGTGGCTCTGGGGATGAGTACGGTGTAGGGAAAAGCAGTAAAAACTACCTCATGGGAAATAGTCTGATCTTATCTGCAACCGGCTAATAAATGAACATGATAAATTCATGAATATTTATGAGGTATAATAATAAATAATACAACTCTTGTCATTGTCTACAAATAACATAGCTATACTTTGATCAATACCAAATAGGTGTGCCTCTTCACATCGTGAATTGATACCGATAAGTGCATGTGTAACTGAACACAGCACAACTGCAGGAGACACAGCGCATGTTGTATGTGTCACTCGCGCATCAGTATCTACGGCGCGCGTGTAAGTGGGATTATGTTTACTTGCGAATGAAGAAAAGCCTCATAATTCCCGCCTATTTAGTGCTGATCAAAGTATAAGTACTCAGTGCAAAGTAACAATGAATGGATATAAAAGGTTACTTGTTCATTGGGACATGCTGAACATAGTCATTTTCCCTGTCAATTTAATCAATAGCTAGATAATTGAGATAAAATCCCATTATAATCACTGCCTAATTACAAAAAGTTGCTACTAAATGCGTGAATAGAATTCACACATATCCAGACACAAGTGTATGCCGACAAGTGAACCCTTTTGCCGCGACGGGTCACAAATAATTATCATTTGGTGGTATTCATATGCAAAGGGGAGCTGGGGGGGGGGGGGCTTCAGCTCCCCAGTCATGAGAAAAGTCCAGGAAAGAGGCAACATTGGTGTAAAGCCCAAAGGAGACGGGGCCAGGGGGTTGCGATGTGCAGAGGCTGCATGTGAACATAATTTTATTTTTTTCAAAATTCTCCATGCTAAGAACAGTGGCTGGGAAAATCAGGATCAAGCAGAGATTTTAAAGAGTAAATTCTTTTTTTAAAAGTCTATCGCTCAATCCCTGGAAAGATTCTCCTTGATTTTCACTTTATCAATACTGGCATCTCTGCAATAAGGCGTTGGAGCACAATCAGGCCACAACTTTGCGCAACCAGGTCACATCTTTGCTTTTTCCAAGATAACCACCATAGGCTTGATTATGCACCTCAAGATAATTTCAAAACATGTAATAAATATTTTACAATAACATTGAGGTGCATAATCAAGTCTACGGTGGCCAAGCTGTGGCCTGGTTGCGGCCGGCCGCACCAAGTTGTGGCTTAATTGTGCTGCAACGCCTAAGAAACATAGTTACACAATAGAAAATACTGACCTGTGATATTGAATACAAATCTAGTTCTATCGTTGACTTCCGTTCTGGAGAGAAGTTTGATCTCCATGGCAACAGGCACCTTCGGGGGCTCTGCTGGAAGTTTCCAAAGTCGTCTGCAAAATTGACATTTCAAATTGCTTTATTACAAATTTTTTCGGAAGAGGCACTGTCACCCGATTCACCCACTATGTAATATGTGATGCACATCATTTAAAGATACAAATTTGCAGGAAAGCAAGAAAAGAGATACAAGCAAATTAAGAAAATGGTTTTAGCTCTGTAGCCCCGTAACAAAAATTTTAATCCAAATAAAAGTATTTATTTCTAGAAGCAGGTTTGCATACTGAACATGTTGGTCAGGTCATTTTTGAACCAAAATGTGTAATTTTGACCCTAATGTCCATAAATCACGTTTTTGGCCAAAAATGTTACGGGAAAGTTAACTAAATTTTGCATTGGTAAAATTTCAAACAATTTTACTTTTTATAATCTACAAAGCAGATGGATCTAGGGACGCATTTCTCATATTTTTGATTTTTATCTTATTTTTTGAAATATTGCAAAAAAAAGAGGCTAGTATCATGTTTTGTCAAAAACGATGACAGCAGTTGGATTTTTGACTTTTTTTTTGACAATATCTCAAAAAATAAGAAAACTTTTATGGTTTTTGGACCTTAGGGCCGAAATTACACATTTTGGTCCGAAATTGGTCTAGAAATGTATACTTTTATATGAAATTGATTGATTAGCTTACTGATTTACAGAGCATAATTAAGGCTCTCTTCAAAATGAGGGGTTGATATGTGTTGATAGTACTCTTAAACTTTAAAATACCTAAGAAAATAATATGATAATTTTATACCTTTTTCCTGTAGTAACTTCAAAACTGACTGGCCAATTTTCAAAAACAATGTCTTATTTTAAATTCAATCAAATTTATAATATTTCTATTAAAGCAATATCCTTAGATCTGGTTCAAAAAAAGATTTGAGTTAAATATGGTTAATTGAAGAATTATGACGGCATCCATATGCATTTTTCTTTGAACTTGTTTTGTCATAAACTAATTTCTCTGTTCCCAGCTAATTTAGTACAATGATTTTCAATAACAATTGTGGTCAAATTCAAAATTCACCGGAACTGCATAGATCTTCTTTCACATCACATGGGTGCGATTTCTAAATGTTGCACACATATGAGATAATAGGCAATCTACACGGGAGTGCAAATCCAGATGAATGCGCATCTCCGAAAGCCGCTTTGCAGTAGACTGTGGCTACACGGGGGCCAGATCTAGATCTGCTGTGCCGAAACTGCATACATGCATACGTGTATGCGGTCTACGGAGATGCCTCAAGAGATGCGCATGCATCTGGATTTGCACTCTGTGTAGATTGCCCCAATATCTGACATTGCAATTCTTGTGGGGACCAATGCTGGTATACCATGATCGATTATTTGAACCAGGGGTGATTTTTTGAAACAGGTGTGCTACTCTTGATATTGCACATAGAGCCATCTACGCATCCGGGTAATTTATCTCTTATTCAGACTCAACTTCCCGGATGTAGCATACATCATTAGAGGTCATTGTTCGTAGCGGTTATGATCGTAGTATTGTACTACAGTCGTGACAAACGTAAACAGATCAAACTTTCCCCTTTCCATGTGTTGCGTTGGATCAGATAAATTGTGATTTTCTAGAGTGAATACTTGTTATATTTTGAAACCAGTATTATCAGAAAGGTAATAGAATACATTGTTTTGCTGGCAATTAGTCTCAAATGATGTGCCAAGATGATCAATTTTTTGAGATTTTTAACTGAAAACTTTTGGAAGATGAAGTCCGCCATTTTGTGGTAGTTAGTGACGTCAGCGTAGGTCAGTCTATAAACAGGGTTCATTATTCAATTTGATTGTACAACTCAATATTAAATTCCGGTGCCACAATATGGGAGTGCTACATACTCCTCTATTACTGCACATACTTGTTATTTTAATGCATTCACACGTTGCAGCCACTCAGAACGGTTTCGGGCAGCATCAACGGCCATGTTAAGTTGTAATCCAATGGCACTCGAGTCGTCAAATAGTTGATCTTGTAAAGTACGGCAAAGTGTGCCACCGTGGCGATAGGGTCCAGTAGCCTGATTTTTTAGGTGCAGAAACATGGCAAGTGGCAGGTTTGGCCTCCAAAGGGCATGGCCAACAAGACGAAGTCTGTTACAGGTCAGTGTCACGGGCTCTATCTGAGAACGGGCATACAAGTTGGTGTTTGATATCTGTTCTGGGTAGTGCACACCATGACAGTAGTATATCAGGGCAGGATGGGATGCGTCAATGCGACTGCCCAGAGATTCTGTGATTGCTAAAGCATTCACAGATACTCTGACAATATTGCACATGTATGGTACTTAATCACTTACCTTGTTACAGTTCTAGTAGGGACCCAATATGGAATACCACAATAAGGCACGTCTGGTTCACAAATCATTTCAGGTGCATTTTTAAGCTCTGGTATATGCTGATACAGGGGTGCCACTCCTAGAATATCTACAGGTGCTACTGTTAGAAAAGAATCCTCATATGAAAGGTATCCAGCTTGGTCATGATATGTCCTGGCTGTATGCTGTAAATATTAACAATATATGAAAAATAAATAAAAAAAAACCTTAATGCTGAAAAGTTCTTGTTGATTTATGTGGATTGACAATAAAAATTTAATTCTTGTTCTCTTCTTGAGAAAATAGGGTAGCAGAATTGCATGTCCTCCACTTGTCATTTTTTTGATTAAATATTTTTTCCTAAAGCTTTCCTCAGCATCAAACCATGTGCAATGCCGATATTCTGTGATCTCATCTTATTCTTCCACACTGGCAAACTAGAAATACTGTACAATTATGGCTGAAGTAGCAGATGCCTTTTAGTAATGGGCTCTCCTGAAATTAAGCTGTGTCAGTTATGTAACTTGTATAAAATTTCACCTTAACTGCTAGGATACATCATAATCTTGAAGAAAAATAAGATGGGAACAAGAGCTAGAAATACTTCGGCCAGGAGAAAACAATATTTGACCTTTCTTTAATAGGCCTGCTCTTTACTGGTGTGCGCCCTTACCATGAGATAAATCCTCTTTGGTGCTGGGTTGGTTGGGTCTCCTGAATATGGAAACCCTAGCGAAGAGAACATGGA